>LOJH01005081.1:0-20362 GCA_001685095.1 Ellobius talpinus
AAACAGAAGTTAAAGGCAAGATGTGTTCTCAGCACGTGTCAGGTGGGCTGGGGGATGGAGTGGGATTCAGTGAGACCTCATCAGTGGTTGGAAAACAGGCAGAGGCAGTGAAATAAGTCTTATTGATCCATAAGAGGCTAAGAAACTTAACTCTTTGATTTGTATTTTAAATAGTTTTTCACAGATTGTTTCCTGTATACTTTTTGCTTCATTTAAATATATGGTTTATTTTAATCCCTCAAAAGTTCAACATTTTCCTATAGTCTAACATGTCACTCTTTCCCCCTAAAGTTTCCGCTTAAAAACAAAAACAAAACAAAAAAACTGCCCTATATGTTTTCTAGTTGATAATAGGATTGAACTATGTTTAAACAGCTGTTTAAACATATGTATGTGCAGTGTGTGATTTGAGGTAGGATCTGTACTGGTCCCTTCTCTGTTGCTATTACAAAACACCATGACCACAAGCAACGTATGGAAGGAAGAGTGTATTTCGGCTTATGGTTCCAGAGAGAGGGTCCTAAAATCTGGGGCATCATGACAACAAACAGGCACAACATCTCAGCAGGAACAGGAAGTGAGAGTTCACATGTCAATCACTAACAGGAAACAGAGAGAAAAGCTGTGGGTTGAGGCTATGACCCCTGAAAGCCCACCCCCAGTGGGGTAATTCCTCCAATAAGGCTGCACTTCCTAAGGGTTCCCCCAACCTACTCCACTTCCTGGGAACAAAGTGCTTAGCATGTGGGCACACTTCTCACTCAGGCCATAACAGGAGGTGGTCAGTAGGGAAGGTCCTCTCCTCCCACCTCTGCCAATGCGTCCAGGCCTCATAGCCAGCATTCTACTGTCCCCTTGCCCTTTGCCTGGGAAAATACTTCAGGAATTGGGACAGTAGACTCAGTGGTTGATGGGGCCAGTGTGATGGGACAGAAAGTGGGAGAAGGAAGTCAGGGAGTGAGGAACTCTTCTGTGCTCCCCACAGCTTACCTAGCTCACTGAGGTCGTATGGCAACATGGTTTTGTGAGGTTGCTATTCTGTGCATCTGCACACAAGGAAACTGAGGTTCAAAGGTGTTTCAGACCTCAGCTAGTGGGGTCACTTTCTGGGGGTGCTTCTAAAACTAGAAGGCCTATATCCTGTTCCTCTCAGGCAGGTGGAAGGCTCCAGCACCGACTGTCCCCTACACTCTCTTTGCATCCCTGTCTGCCATTTGGCTAGGTCTGGAAGGTTTTCCCATTTCCAAAACCAACCGGAAAGACCAAAATACTCCTGGCAGGGAACCACACTTCAGCTTACAGCTAACGTCTTCATTATCAGCTAACACCTCTGAGGGGTTAGCTGGCAGCCTGCTGAGGGTACTGCCAAGGTGTATCTGGGTTAAGGAAGGCTGGGGAGTGCATGGGGCAGTTCACAGCCTCCAGGGCTCTGCCTGGAGAGGGAGGTGGGGGAGGGGAGCAACAACTCCTCTGAGAGGCCCAGGGTGGGGCTCAGAGAGGGAGCCAGAGCCAGCCAGCATCCATTAGGTCCCTGCTACATGCAGTTCCAGGAGGCCTGTTTTGTGTCTGGTCTCCGGAAGGTCAGAAAATCAGCCACTCATGATCCACCCTGGGCCCAGCTGTCAGCAGTCACTCAGCTGAGGCCCATCTCCAACACCCACAATTCAGATCTGTCATCCAGCCCTGAGGAGGAGTAGGAGAGACAGGCTGCCATCTGGAATCTCCTCCAGTTCTCTGAGGGCCAGTCCACCTGCCCTGCCTGGGGAGTTAAGACTTAGTCTGACACCAAAGTCAGACTTAAGGTTCAAGGTAGATGCAGGATCAGGGCTCATTGAAGAAGGTGGTTAACTAAGACAGCCCTTGGGGTACAGTGGTCTCACCCTGTTACTACTGACACTGTACTCTGGGGACAAAAGGAGGGGCTACTTGCCAAAGTAGGACTTCTCTCCTCCCCTTACCTCTCTCTGCTCATGACTGACCTGTAGGTATGAGCCATCGTATGTATAAAAGTAACCGATGTCCAACTCTCTTCCTATTGAGTTAGACTCTGGCTTAGTCTTACTGAAAGCGTCCTCTTTCTCCACTACCCATTCCTTGCCACCTGCCCCTCCCTGTCTCCTCTCCTGGCTTGGTGCTCCTTGATGGGCCACAAGCCACCTTGCTTCTAGCTGGAGGCACGCCAGGTCCTGGGTCAGCCTGCAGCCTGGTGCACTCAGGTTCTCATATGCTCAGGGAGGAAGCTGGGGGATGGGGGCAGGAAGTGAGAGAGTGAGACTTCCAGGGAGGGAAGAAATGCCTGATACCTGAGAGCAGGGCTAAGCAAGCATTCAAAGGGTGTCTGTGTGAGCAGAAGGGTGGAAGGGAGGGGGGCGGGGGGGCATTCACCTATAAAAAGGAGGAGGGGCCAGGCTAGTGAGCAGATTCCATGCTGAGGCCCTGGGAATCTGGAGGGCCATAGGACCTCTGAGTGTTGCCTCCAGCCTGTCACCTGACTTTAGGGCATGGACTGATGCCCATGAGCCTCATGGGCCATGTCCCTGGACTGATGCCAGCCCGAGGGTTCACAGAACATGAGTGTGTCCTGGGGAGTGTGTTGGTGTGGTCACTGTTCTGGCCCAGTACCTGCCCTTGATGGGCAACTCTAGGACCATGGCTGGGCCTTGGGCTCCACCCTTCAGGGGTTTCCAATGCCTGGGAGGGAGGCAAATGTGTAAGCAAGAGACAAAATATTAAGGACCCCATGTGTGTATATTTTGTTCCATCAAGCAACTTTTTAAAAACACCTGAGATTCAATTCATATACTGTCAAAGCCACCATTTTTAGGATACCCATGAGATTATGGATCCATAGTCACTATCTAATTCCAGGGAGTTTTCATTATCCTCAAAGAGACCCTGTACCTGTGAGCAGTCCTCCCCATTGTCTTCTGTGTTCCCTGGTTTTGCTGACACTCTGGTTTCCGTAGGAATCACAGGAACTCCGGGCACTCAGCATCATGGTTTCATGTTCCTCCAAGCTGTGGTATGCGTCAGTGCTCTGCACATTTTGACGGCCACATAATATTCGCTACACTCGCCAGCCACGTTTGTTTATGGCTACATAGTATGCACTACACGCGCCAGCCACGGTTGTTTATGGTTACATAGTATTTGCTACACAGGCCATCCACATTTGTTTATGGCTACATAGTATTCGCTATACACACCAGCCACGGCAAGTTTGTTTATGGTTACATAGTATTTGCTACACATGCCAGCCACGTTTGTTTATGGCTACATAGTATTTGCTACACAGGCCAGCCACATTTGTTTATGGCTACATAATATTCGCTACACTCGCCAGCCACGTTTGTTTATCTGCTCATTTGAGTGGCTTTGCTTTAGCGCTGTTGTGAGCAGCGCTGTTGTGAAAGTGCGCACAGGTCTCGATCTGAAGCCTTGTTTTCAGTCTCCTGGGTCTGTTCTGAAGTGTGCACTTGCTGGGTCTGAACCCTGTTTGGTTTGGATGCACTGGACATGGGCCCTGGGGTGCTCTCACCCCTTGCTGTGTCAGCCCTCAATGACTAGTCGGTGATGGAGAGTAAATTCTGGATGCCCTGAGATAGAGGGCTGCTGACCTGGGCAGGTCCTGGAGGGCATTCTGGAGGGAACCACCTGAGCTCAGCCTCATCCTTGGAAACATATTCTACAAGTTGGAAAGGGAGGAAGAGGGTTTCTGAGGACAGAATCAAGGTCACCAGGCCTAGCCTCAGTGTCTCCCTCCTTCCAGCGCCTGCTTGCTGTCTCATTCTACATGCCCTGTCATGTTTCCAGAAAATAGTACCCGGAGAGACAGGGAAGACCCGTGGTTAGCGCCATCCCTTTCTCACCCAGGACTGAGTTGCCCCTAAGCTAGGGTACTCCATTCCGGATTGATGTCCAGCTTTCCCCTCTCTGCTCAGGCAAGTGAGAGCTGAGCCAGGCCTGGCCAGGAACTCCCAGGGCTGTGCAGAGCCAGAGGCAGTGCCGACACCCGTGTTTCTGCTCTGCCTCTTAATAGGTAATTATACCCTGACATGCACAGGGGCGAAGAAGGGATTTTCTGTGAAGCAAAATCTCCTGTGAAATATTCAGGCCAGGCTGGGCTTTGCCTCCCAACCAGCCTAATCTCTGCTGCTTGGTTTGCCAGGACTAGAAAGGCCATGTGCGCCTACAGGAAGCATGGTTCTTCTCAGCAGAGAGGACCTCAAGGGCCAGTTAGAGCCCAGTTTGAGGCCTCAGATGGTGTGTGTGTGTGTGTGTGTGTGTGTGTGTGTGAGTGTGTGTGTTGGACACCAGATTATGTATGTGTCTCCCCATGTCTGTGTGTTTGGGGTGTGTTTTTGAGTGTGCGTATCTGGCATTTGCCTCTTTCTTGTATGTATATGTTCATATAACCTAACATGTATGTAAGTAACCCTGATCATGCCAGTTCATATGTGACCATCCAGCATCTGTGTTTCTCATGCTTTCTGTCCAGCTATCTTGGAAGCCTCTCAGTGAGCCCATTTTTCTGATTCCACCCACCTATGGTGTTCTTAGGCTCTCTCAAGCAAAGGGCTGCCCTGCAGGTGAGTTTGGTCAGGGTCTGTGTATGTCCTGGGAAAGCCTTCGCCACTCCCAGGCTCGGGGGCAGCAGACTCCTGCTGGTGTGGGGCCTGCCAATCTGTTTAATCGGGATCACAGTTTAGTACTTGGTTGGGGGTGTTAGTAGTATTTGCTTCTGAGAGTTCATTAAATGGGAACATGCCTGTCCCTTGTTGGTGGCCCCGGCACCTTTGCTTCAACCCCTGTCTGCCCTAGTCCATAAACCTCCTTTATTTGCCTATGGAGCACCCTCCTGAGGCCTGGCTCTTCCCTCTCATTTGCTCTCTCCTTTACACAGTATTGCAGACAGGACTAGAATTATTGTACCCATATGGCAGAAGGTGACACTAAGGCCTAGAGAGGCAGAGACAGGCCTGAAGTCCTAATAAATGGGGGCTGGGGTGGATCCCCTTCTTGGTGCAGACCCAGCTCTGGGTCCTTGGTAGAGAAGACCTTACCTAGGAAATGGATGACTGGAGCTAGCAGATACTCCCTTCTCCACAGCGACCTTTCCTCCCTCTGGCCTCTCCCCACTCACTCTCGCCATTCTTCCAGGACTGCTTGGCCTAAAGTGTTCTGGAGAGATGGCCCCAGCAATCTCTTTACCTCAGACAGGTGGTTCCAGGATGGCCACTCTCATTTATATTTTTTTCATCATGACTGTAATTAGCAATTCTTCCTGGCTGAGTCTGGTCCGGCAGACAAAAAGAGGAGCTGTGGCTTATGAATGTCAGTTGTTAATGTCACACTGGCACACTGACGGGGGCGGGGAGGCCTTAAGGAGAGAGAAGTGAGGGCTCTGAGCTAAAGAAAGCCAACCTCTCGTGTCCACTTTGCTCTGCCACTATCTCTTCCAATAGACACGTGTGGCCCCTTAACACAGATCACCCTGAGCCTCCACCATCCTGCCCATTATTTCCAGAACTTTATCCCACCCACCGCCATTCTTCCAGGACTGCTTGGCCTAAAGAGCAGCTTCCAAAGTTCTGGGCAAGTCCTGGCTGCTCAGTCTAAGGCCCCTGTAGCCCCAGAAGACTCCATCAAAGGGCCTCTTGGGTTGCTGGAGGTGACAGAGCTTCTTCAACTTAGACTGTCCTTAGCATAGGAAAGATGGGCTCCCTGCCCTTGAGCAGGCATGGTTCCCCTGTGGGGCAGGAATGCTCCCAGACCCGCGGCCTCCTGATCCATCACTTCAGGTTTCTGCTCTTCTTCCAACCCAGAGAGTGCTTGGGTCAGCAACCTCCTGTGGTACTATTTGCCTCCATACACTGTTGTCCAGACAACTAGATCCTTCAGTTTCATGAGCAGAGAGAGAACGCCAGCCACTACAGACAGGCTGAGTGACTCGCCCAGCAGTCCTCCTTTGCCTCCTCCTTATCACTGACTGTGGCCTAGCCGGGGCTTGACACCTGGACCAGTGTTAAAACAAATCAGTGGTGCAGGTCTGTTTGTGTATGTGTGTGGGGGGGGTATTGCAGCATGTATGTAGAGACACATGTGTCTATATGCATGTAGAATCCAGAGGGTAGCATTGGGTATTGTTTCAGGCAATGTCTATATAAATATATATTGGGTGCAGTCTTTCCCTGGCCTGAAGCTCTCAAATAGACTAGTCTGGCCAGCCATTGAGCCCCAAGCATCTGCCTGTCTCTGCTTCTCAGCACATGGGATTCCAAGTGCAAGCCACCATGCCCAGGTTTGTTTTAATGTATTCTGTTGCCCCGACTTTGTGTTTACAAGGGAAGCATGTCACTACCTAAGTCATCTCCAGCCCCATCTGCTTTTTGAGGGCTCATTATGTGCCAGGTCACATTAGAAGCATTTACAAGCATTTGATCCTCCACTCACCATTTCTGTTTTACAGATAGCGGAAACTGAGATGCAACAAAATCATATTAGCTTCTGGTGATTGCAGAGCTAAGCTGTGGCAACAGAAAGCAGCCTGTATGGGTCCCAAGATCTCCCATGAGCCTCTGCCTGCCTCTGCCCTAAATCACTTCATCTAAGAACATCTCTTTGTACATAAGGAGCTCCAGGGTGGGCAGCTGCATCCCAGCCCCCAACCTGGAGACAGTCCTGAATCAAGTATTCACTCTGTCTTTAGCCATCAGGGTGATACCAGCAGCACTCCGTGTACTCTGGTGTGTCCACACCCCCAGTGCACTATATACACTCTGAGATAAAGGCCTTGATTATAGCTCCGATTCCCCAGGGTTGTGGCATATGCTGAACTAGGGCTGGTGTGTGACCGTGTGACAGTGGAAGACTCTGGTAGCTGAGGTCTCAGTGTAGAGCTGGGACTTGGCCAGAATGCCCTATTGTCCACATCTTCCATTCATTTAACCAATACTCCCTGGGTACTTGGAACTAAGGTCTACGGTTATGCTGTCAGGGTGCCCATAGCCTACTGGGACAGAAGCTTGGGCAGGCCTGACCAGGGCAGGGGAACTGGCCTAGGCTATGTTAGTGCTGAGTGGGGATGGATGGATTGGAGGAAGAAGGCTGCCCAGCAATGGAAACATTGGAACTCCAGTTAAGAAAAAGCAGGTGTGTTCAGACCATTGGTGAGGGACAAACACCCCAGGAAGGGGGAGCGGTCTATGCAAGGACTCTTGAGCCAGGGAGAGTGGGTCTGGAACACACTGTTGCCAAGCCAGGGGATGGTCCAGTTTTGCTTTTCACTTTCTCTGCATGGGCAGGTCAGCATTCATGGGTGGGCAGGTCAGCATTCATGGGTGGGCAGGTCAGCATTCATGGGTGGGCAGGTCAGCATTCACAAGTGGGCAGGTCAGCACTCACAGGTAGGCAGTTCCCCAGCCTCAGAACTAAGCCAGCCACAGAGGAGATGAGTGTGGACAAGCTGGGACTGCTTTGGGCTTAGGAGCCAGACACAGCGAGCTAGAGCTGGCCTGGGGGGGCTGTTTAGGTCATGGCTACCGCCATAGCTGTGAAAGCCCTTCAGTTCACAGCATTCGCTGTGATAGGCAGAATGGAGACAAAGCCTAGGTAGGCTGGAATCCCACCTACGCAGTCAGTAGCAGGTACATCAACCCTTCGGTGGCATGTTGAAGTCCTTGGCTGGGGGCAGGGATCCAGCTCTTAGAGTTCAGCATAACTGGGCTCTGGGCTCTATGCTATGCAGGGACTGGTGGTGGCCAAGCCTGAGAGGGGAGTGTTGATATGGGGGTCACAGTGGGACACGAACCTGGTACTGAACCTGCACAGGTGGTGAGGAGCCTCCTTCTGGATTCTTGGCTCCCAACAGTTTTTAAGGCTTTGGCTTGGACACCCAGTGGCCAATCTTGGAAATCTTTTCCTCATACCCATAGGACCCAGAGTGGCCACAAAAGCAGCAAGCAAGCGCTGCCCATGCGCATGGGACTCAGGCAGGTACACATATGGGCCCACTGCATGCAAGTTCATGCTCATGCCCATGCAGGTAGGGTGCAGTGTGGGGTTCTGGGAGCAGGAGTCTATGACCATGTGTGGACACAAGAGCCCAGGCATGGCCAGCAGCCATGCAGGGGCATCTCCTTCTCTCCCACCATAGCCAGAGGCTACAGGGACTGACATAAGAGCCCAGGCATGGCCAGCAGCCGTACAGGGACATCTCCTTCTCATAGCCAGAGGCTACAGGGACTGGTGCTGCTGGGCTTGGCTCTCCCTGGTGCCTCACAAGGCCCACTCGAGTCCTGGAGACAGGCCCTGTCAACTTGCTGGAGACCTCTTGATAGCTGGTACTATGGAAAACATGGACCTTGAGGGGACAACTTAGGCTGGCAAGGCCTTCCCCAGCCATCTCTGAGAACCTGCTGGTGAATATACCACCCTTGTGTGCCCTCTTGATTCCTCTCAGAGCAGCTGTACAGGAGCCTGTGAGGTACTTCCTAGAAGGAGACATCAAGAAAGACAGGGGGTCTCATGACTGGGCCACAAAGCCCTGATCATCTAAGGTCTCAACCTCTTATCCAGGCCAGGAGTCCCAGCTCCTGGTGGTAGGGTTAGCTGGGGGGAATCAAAGCCTTTCACCTTATTGTCAAGAGCATATTTCAGCTATTAGTGATGGCAGTTGGGGATTTGGGAGGATTTCTCTTTCATTTCCCAGGGCTTTCACCAAGTGTCCTCCCTCCCTGCTCCAACTGCTGGACACACACACACACACACACACACACACACACACTACACACCGGGTTGGGGAGTAGGTGGGGATAGATCTGGTTCATTCTTCCAGAAAGGGCTCCTCAGCTTCCCCCATCCTCCCAACAAATGCTCAGTGCGGCATGGACTGCTGCAGTCTGAGGCCGAGGCTGATCCTAGACCTGTTGGCCCTATGGTGGCACCCCTGCCCAGCTCTTTCCTGGGCCTCCCTGTCCAATAACCTCACCTTAGGGGCCTGAGAATCTCCTCTAACCAGGCCCCGGCACTGGTAGGTCACTTTTGACACTCTGCATATGGCACAGAGGGTGACAGATACTCTCGTACCCTCAATGACCCTTCTCTTTCAGCCTCTGGGGTCTGAGGGACTAGGGTTTGTGACCTGTCTCCGGTGAGCCTAGGTCTCTGGACCCAGGACCGTGTAGTGAGGACGACCCTGTGTGGGTGGTAAAGTCGAGTCTGGCTACGATGCCACGGAGAGGGGTCTGCCGTGAGAAGAGCTGAAGGGGAGACTGAAGAAACCACTGCTGTTTAGGAAGGGAGCTTGGAGCCAGGATTTGGCTCAGCTAGAAGACTCGGTGTGCTAGGAGACGGTGATGGGCTTTTTGGCTAGCCCAGCCTGCTTAGCTGGGAGATGGCATCCAAGGGAGTTCTTGGCTGGAAGCCTCCCCACCTCCACCCCTGCAGCACCAAAGTTCTGTCTTACTCGCCCTGGCACAGTCCTCAGGGGACCCAGCCAATCTCTTGTTCATTCTGCCAGGGCATGGTCATGGGTGCCGCCTGTGTCTGTTGAAAGAATGGCACATTTGGTTTAAACTAGATATAAGGGAGGTCTTCCAAATGCCAAAGGGGGAAGATTTGATGTTTATGGAGATGAGACAGATCCTCAAAATGTCTTTTGGGTTTTGAGGTGACCTCCCTGCTCCCGCCGCCAGAAACTCTGTCAGCCTTCTTCAGAAGCTAGCTATTGCCTTCTGAGTGTGGTGACATCATGGCTGCTTGCCTAAAGGGCCTTGATTTGTCTATACCCAGAGACCTGTGTGGCACCTGCCTTCCCCCAGCCTAGGATGTATGTCTGACATGTGTGTGCACTTGTGCGATCATGAAAACACATGTATGTGCCAGGAGTGGGTTTGTTGGCTTCAAAACTGTCTTACAATCTGGAGCCAGAGAATGCAGGCTTTGCTGGAGGCGTTCATTATAGACCACAGAGAGGCCATTCACTAACTCTTAGAGGTAGACATCCAGGACTGGGGCGCTGAGAGCCCAGGGTCCAGGCAGCTGGTCCCTCACTTTAAGTGAAGGCTCAATTTCCTACCCTCTTGTCCCTGAGGCCCCCAGCCAGCTCCATCCTTCTTACCTGATGACCCACATAGGAAATCCCTTCTCTCATTCCCTGTAGACCAACCAGTCAAATTGTACCTTGTGCTCAGAGGCCTCCATGACAGGAGCTGGACTGGAAATGGCATGGGCAGCTGAGGAGAGGAACAGGAGTTGCAGTGTCATGCTGTCCCCTACAAATGTGACCTTATTCATCATAGGCACTGTGAGCCTCAGGAGCCTTCAGGCTAGGGGCATATGGACATCCTGACTACTGTGGCGAGGATCTTGAAAGGTGTGAATGTGTCTGTCATCCAGTCCCATTTTGCCCACTGCAGGCCCTGCAGGATCCTGGCAGTGGGCATGTGGCTGTGCCAGTGTCAAAAGCAGGAAGTGCTCAGGAAGATGGAGGCAGAATAGGCAAGTCCGCCATGAAAGGACCTCATGACCCTCCCATTATGCAGCCATAGGCCAAACAAGGAATCTAGGGCCTGTGAAGGCAGAAGACCTGTGCCTTAAATGTTGTGCTGAGAACATTGCTGTCCTGGATGGTAGACCGGCCATGGAACTAGATAGTGACCATACTGGATCATATTTGGAGCCTTGGACAACATGGTAGGCACTATTATTCCAATTTTATGGACAAAATCTGAGACCCCCAAGGGTGGCTTGCCCTGGAGTGGGTGCGGATCTTCGTTGGTGGGGGAAGGGGGACCATCTATAGTTGAACTCCCTACTTGCTGCTTTGAGCTAGGAGAAGCCACTGTTTCCCAGGCCTCCCACATCCCTGTTACTTTCCAAGCTGGGCAAGAACTTCTGTGAGTCTGACCACAAAGCCTCATGTTTTCATTATTTCATCCCCACTCTCATGAAACCTTGTCAACTAGAGGCTTACTGGATTTTCCTGGTGCGCCCCGTCCAGCCTTCCATTCAGAACTGTTTGAAAACCCCGCTCTCTCCCACCCTGCATCTCCATTCTCGTCACACCCCTGCCCATCTCATTTCCTGTATTCCAGCTGAAGGCTGCTTCCTCTCTGTGCATAATCACCCTTGCCTACCCTATCGACTGCAATGCCTAGCACCTCGGGGAGCAGGTGGGGAGCTTGTTTCCCAGCTGCCCCAGAGCCCCTCCCCACTCCCTGTGTATAGGGGATGTCTTCCCTACATTTGTGCATGCCAGCTCCCAAACCCTGCCCCTGGAGAACTGGGGTCACACCCTAGTCCTGAAGGCCACTCACCCCCCTCCTCCACCTAGACTAGAGTTGTCAGCCTGAGACTGGATACACAGAGGCCCATGCCTTGCTTATTTTGCCTCCCATACAACAAGCTTCAAAATGGCTCTTAGCCCAAAACTGGCTGGCCTTAGATTAAGGTGAGCTGAAAAACAATGTGGTTTAAAAAACAAAACAAAACAAAAAACTAATTCATACTAAGTAGTATCTCACTGCTAAACAGTTTTTCCAGCCTGTGACACTGGTATATGGGGGGGTATGTCACCGCAGTAGAATCATTGACTGCTAATGCTGAATTTTTACTGTGTCGAGCACTGTTCTAACACTGTGCATATATTAAATCATTTAATCCATTAACTCAGATGGATTTCTAATGAGTAGGAAGGGAGAATGTTGAGGGATGGGAGAGGAAAGAGGGAGGCGAGGCTCTCCCTCCTCCCATTCCCACTTGACACTGAGGAGAAAGCCCCTTCCAACCACACTTCCTGAGCACTTACAGCCACAACAGGTATTTGTGTGTGGTCCCTGGGGGACAAGGGAGATGCTACTACGAGGGGCTCAAAGTCCTCCACAGGAGGGTGAGGTTCAGGTGAAGCTTCATCCCAGGGCCTCAAGGTGTGCCTTGGAGAATTCTGGATGTTCAGGTCATCACACAAGCCCTCTGAGGACTCAGAGGCACATCCCCCAGTCCCTGGGCCCTAGGGCCATGGGACTTGGCTCCCTGAACATCCTCCAGGGCTTGTCTCTAAGCCTTAAATGAATCCTGTGGCACTGACACAGGAATCCCATGTTGCAATGGGGAGACTGAGGCTCCAGGAGGTGTAACCAAGCCCGTTCTGGCTCCCCAGAAAGGCGCTTGCTCCTCAATAGCCCCAGTGGGGGTGGAGAGGGGTTGCTGACTCTACAGGACTTCCCTACCCTTGCCTGGGTTGCCAGGCCCCCTTGGCCCTCCACTAAGTTGTCTCCATCTCCCAGAGCTTCCCTGGAGGAGGCTGGGCCTCTGCTGCTAGGCTGTGCACAGCCTCTCCTAGCCTCCAGCTTTCAAGGTCAGGCTATCTGGATATACAGTAACAGATCCAACAGACTCCCATTAGAAATCTCCCAGCCATGGCAGCTTTTCCCATTTGTCCAGCACTGCAGGCCACAGCCTACCCTGTCCAGCTTTCCCACTGTTCTGCAGGAGGACCCTAGAGCCTCAGAATTCAGACAGGGTGATGCCATTTTGAACGGACCCCAACTGTCAATTGCTGTTTGCTGTGAGACAAACTCCTTGCCCTCTCTGAAGCCCTGTGTCCATGCCTAGGATGGTATCTGCCCAGATAGCTTTGAGATCAGAGGAACAAGGGAACTTGACAGGGTGACCGCTCTGATGAGGGTCCCTGAGGAACCCTGCTTAGGAGTCCTCAGGGTGGGAAGGTTCCATGTTTGCCTACTGCACCTGCTTGTCTCAGAAAGTTCAAGGACATTTCTCAGAAGATGTGGCATTAAGGCATTTGAACCAGGCTCTTAAGAAGGAGCCTCCTTAGCCAGGTGGTAGTGGCACACGCCTTTAATCACAGCACTCAGGAGGCAGAGGCAGGTGAATCTCCATGAGCTTAAGGCCAGCCTGGTCTACAAAGCGAGTTCCAGGACAGGCTCCAAAGCTATGAAGTGAAACCCTGTCTCAAAAAACAAACAAACAAACAAAAAGCCTCTTTGACATGGAGCCTGGGCCAGGCTGGACTCAAGAATGCCATGAAGAGCGAGGTACTTCAGAGAAACATGACTGGCTCTGAGAAGTGATGCTCTCTGCATATCTGCCCACAACAAGCCCATATCATTCCTCCAGCAGTGCTTGGCATACTCAACAGGTCCCTCAGGAACCCACCAGGCCTGGCAGGGTCTAGTCCCTGCCCTACCCCATGCTCAAGCCTCCAGCCTGGAGGAGTTTTTTTTTGGTTCTCTGCACTGGCTGTTCCCTAAGACACCTCTGTGCCCATAGTCACGTTTGATCCCATGATCCCTGACGACCTTCTTCAACCCAACCTAGAGTAGCTGCCTAAGTGACCTTTGTCCCTGCTTGCCACAACTCTGGGTTGTTGAAATTGACTGCCCATCACAGCGGAGTGAGGCCCAGCTGAGTGTCTCTCTAGGCCCCGTTGCCAGCCCAGCTGCCTTCTCCCTCAGAGACCCCAGTCTATCCACATGCTTTCGCTGACTGCTCAGTTGTGCCTCTCCGGCCTGGCTCTGCCAGGGAGCTTGCCTGTGTTTCTTGCCGACACTGATCCCCTTTGCTGGACGGGCCTGAGGTGAAGAGCAAATCTGTGCTCAGCTGGTGTTTGTTGAGTGACTCTCTGGGCCTCAGCTTCCAGTCTGTATATCAAGGAAGAGCTCTCCAAGCCCTGGTCCCCCAGCCAAAGCAGGTGAGAGGGAGGCTACTCCCAGCTCAGAGGGAGGAGTAGAGCATGTAGTGAACTCCATGGCGAACCCAGCTGAGACATGGGCAGTAGGGTAGGGCAAGACCTTCCCCTCTCGACCTCCCACTATGGCCTAGGCCAATGTGAGCCAGGACTAAGCTGTCCAGAATGAGGTGCCACTGGTAAGGCCCCTTCCCTTCCACTCCCAGGAAGCAGATGGGCCAAGCTTGGGCGGGCGGCAGATACAGGCCTGGCATTTGTGTATGTGTGTGGTTTTTTAAAAATCTGACACATTTTTGTCACGTCTTGGTTCATCAGAACAGTAAAGGAGGCGGGAGTGTGAAGAATGTTTTAACTCGCAACTTTGTTAGAGTTCCAGGTTCTCCCGGGCTCCTCCCCCTCCCTCAGAAAGCCCCCGCTGTGGAGCCTCCAAGCCCATCTGTTCCACAGTCCCTGCTCCCTGCCCCCATCTACCCATCCATCCCTCTTTCAGTCGAGGGGAGACATAATTTGAGGCAGCGGTTTGGGACTCTGAGAATGGCGTAGGCAGGGAGACAAGGGCTTGCTTTTGCTTCTCAGCCCTGCTGGACCCAGACTTGCTATTTGACCTCGTGTAGTTTCTACACCCTGTGACCCATTCATGCATTCCTGCCGGGTCTGGTCCACTGCCTTTGGGGTTCTCTGGTTCTGATATGCATAGAAATGTCTGCTCGAAGCCTTAGAAGCAAGAAAGATGTAAGTCTGACTCACACAGAAAGCTTGGGGTTCATAGCCTCCAGAGAGAATGGGTGCAAGGGCATCAGACAGATTTACTCTTTACTCTTCCTTCTCAACCCGCTACACCCACCTAAGAAAGATGGCCCAGGGCTAGATGAAGTCTAAGGAAGCCACTTTGGGGTCAGGCGAGGAGGAGATGGAAAATGCCAGGGAGTTGCTTCTTGGTACCACAGGGCCCCAGCAAGGAATGCAGGGTAGGTGCCAAGCCCTAGAAGACTGCTCCTTAGCCACCAGCCCTGCAGTCCCCAACCCTGGCACTAGTTTCTACTACATTAGTCACAGAAATGCCAGCTGGCCTAGAAAAACAGGGTTGTCTACAAGGCAGGCTGGCAGGCATTGCCCCCGTGGGCACGGGAGGGGTTTGGGGCTAGGTAGCTGCGGTGCCCTAGGGCATCTCAGCTAAGACTTGGACTGCTTCTTCTTTCTATGACTCAGAGGTCAGGGCTCTGGGCACCTTCACCATTTCTTGATGTGATGGGGCAGGTGATTATGGTACCAGTGCCAGGGACAAGAAAAACAGCCCCTGACTCCACTTCTGTTCCCCATGCTCTTCCAAAACTTACTAGAAACTCCCATACCTAGGGTTTACATCAGAGCAAAGGCAGAGGAGCAAGACACAGGCGAGGCCCACCTTGGAAAGCACCAGTTCATTGCTGGCCACAGAGAGCCCTACTTGGTGGTGAGGCGGCTCCTGGTACCCTGCTTGGGCTGCCAAAGGGCAGCCGAGGGATCCAACATGCCGCCCATGGCAGCCCCAGTCAGACCCAGGGCTGGCTGAGTCAATGCGCCCTGCTTGAATCTCACCATATGGGTGCTGGGTGGCTGCAGGGGGTGGAGCTGGAGTTGCCATGAGAACCCTCACATTGGCATTTCCTCTTTTGGGAGGCTGAACCATGTTCTGCAGGCAGTGTAGGCTTCTGAATCCCATTTCTCTGTGCTTTTAGGAAGGGAAAAAGGGCAGGGGAAGGGGGTGGAAGGAGGCGAGGAGGGAGGGTGGCAGAGTCAGACTGACTGCTCTGAGAGAACAGCCGGCTGTCTGGGGATGCTGGAGATGGATCAGGGGCCACGCTTCCTGGGGCTCAACCCAGGCCCAAACCAGGATATCAGGTCCCTCTGATCACTAGTTCTGGCCTTAAGTAAAATTTCCCCTAAATCGCATGACCTTGCCTCCTGCCTGATGTCTCTATCCATTTCCTGGACTCTTTCTGAGGGCTGTGCTCTCTCATGTCCCTGGTTGCTCAGCACTGTTGACAGTGACATAGAGAACAGTTAAAGGTAGAATATGCAGGCCACACTGTTAAAGTCTTAGTCCTTGCAGTGAGCTAATGGCACCAACCCAGGGGCTTCCCGTGTACCAGCGAGAGGCCCAGACAGAGCTTACTCTGTGGGAAGTGCTTTGGTATAATAGTTCAGGACATGACTCCAGCAACAGGTAAATTAGAGATAGGGCCCCAAACCTTGAGGGAGTGTCCACCTGAGCAGGGTGTAGTATGGGATTTGGTGTGATCAAGACCTGGGAAGGAACCGCCCTGGCAGGGAGAAGAGGTCAACACGTAGGAAATTTGGGACAGTGAGCCAGATATGACCCATCCTACTTCTCCAGGTGTAAGGCCTCCCTTCTCTAGGGGTCAGGAAGGAACCCAAGAGATGAAAGTATGCCCAAGATTCCAAAGGAGGAACATCTGGCTTTCTTCCAGGAAGCTGTGGGGTAGAGAGGTGGGGCAGTAGGCCCCCAATAACAACAGAGCCTGGGAGTGGAGTCCTACTGTGTGCCCAAATCTCATTTAGTTTCTGAAATAACCAGGGGGAATGGCAGTGTGTGACACCTAAAAGGACTGAGGCTCAGAAAAGTACTGCAGTTCATCAGGGTCACCCTCTCAGGGCCCAGCACTGTGAAGGTGCCCAGCCTCTGACCTCCGATTCTCAGGCATTCCCATCATGTTTCCCCAGACCACTATGAAGACTGGGGGGCACAGTGCTCAGCAAAGAGTAGAAGATGAGATGTGGTTAGTGCGTTCAGACCCTGTCCCCACTGCTAGGGACACTGTATGACCACATCTGGCCACTAGAGCCTGGCTTGGGAAGGACATGGTCCTGACATTGTAAGGATTGGGACTGAGCCCTGTCTTTGCTGCTTACCCATTCTGGCTCCCACAGCACATTGTTGGGGGACCACAGCGGCACTGGACCAGTCAAACTAGATGGCTAAATTCCTGGGACTTCGAACAACACAAGCTCCATTCCCAGGCTATTACATGGACTAGCTTGTTCTGACTGTCACTCAAGACCCCAGGCTGATGGCTACCCACCATTTTAACACGTATATCCACAGTTGCCATGACAGCAGGAAGAAGCATGGCCACTTTCTCTTATGACTCAGGTAGCTTCCACTAAAGTGTCATTGGTCAAAGCATGAGCCACATGTAACTCTGAAGGGAACAAGGGAGTGTAATTTTTAACCCCTTGCTTAAAGAAAAAGAATCTCCGAGGGAATTGGTAAACATCTCTTCACAGCAGCCTCAGGCACCCGGCACACAAGGATGCTGTGAGCATTGAGTGAACTAAGGGAAACACACCGACTGTACCTAATGAGTGTGAGCTCCTTTCCCCCAGGCCCCAACTCCAAGGAGACCCACCTCCCTCCCTTCCCTTCCCTGGCCATGTCCCTCAGATAAGTCATCAGCATCGACAATCCCTGCTTCAGAGATGAAGACCTTTAGCTTTGGGATGAAGATAGATGGCAACTTCCCCAGGGTACGGCATGAAGGCAGCTGGGGCAGGAAGAACAGCCAGGTGCCTCACTCTGCCGAGTCCCTTTTCCAGCTCAGCACCTCCTTTAACAAATGAAAAAGCAGCAGATCCTAGTAATACCTTAACTCTATTAAGGACTTTATAAGACCCAGATCAAATTACATCTCCTGCAATCGAATGGTAAATTCGATCCCATTCAACAAATGTTCCATTCTACTCCATGGGGGCCTAGGGGGTCTGGGTAGCCCACTTGGCTGGGGACCTGTCTCTCATTCACAGGAAGATGCCACCCTCCCTGGCATAGGTCTGCCCTAGAGTTTAAGATCAGTAAGGGAGGCCTGGCGTGTAGGGATCAATGGGAAGGGACAATGACTTAGGACTTTGAACCACTAAAGCCCAAGTGGACCAGAACAGAAAACTGGGTTTCAAGACACCTGGAATTCAGAGCCAACTTGACCTCTAGACCTGCGTCCACGGCCACAGGGCTGTGGCCTTGGGTAACTTCTCTTTGGGTTTAAGTCTTCTGTCAGTAATGTGTTCAGTCCCCATCCCCACCTCTGACCTTAGACTTCTGAGGTATGTCTCCTCAAACTGAGGGGACCACAGTGGGATGGAGGGCCTTACTCATTTTCCCTGCCTTTGACCTTTCCCCATTGGTCAGGCCCTGTGTGCTAGACCCCACTGGGCCCCACAGGAACTCAGTCATGGAAGGACAGAAGACTGAGCGTCTGTGGTAGATGAGGGGCAGATGTCACCCAGAGGAGATATTGACATGGGGGAATGATTTTCTTGTTCTCCACACACACACGCGCATGCTCCATGTGCCTTCCCCAGCTGCAGCCACAGGCAAGAGATGGTGGGTTTGTTTGAGAAGAGAGGATAGCTGTCAACCGTCATCTCACCGTGCACATCTGAAAGCCCAGAGACCCCCTTCTACCTAATGAATCCCCAGCAGCAGCAGGAGCAGTACCAACGCCTCCTGGCACTTTTCATTGATGAAGCACTTTGTGTTTGCCTTCTTATTTGGTCCCCACAGTGGCCCTGTGAGGGATTCTTCTGTCCCATCGAGTTCTTAATTCAGAGAAGGCGCAAGGTTTGCCTGAAGTCACTTAGTAACGACCTCCCCTCATGCTGGCTGACTCCCTGGTCTATTTGTGCCTACCTTTCAGGAGTCACGTGAGCCTCCCTCTGGGATCTGGCATGAAGGAGAAATGGATTCTGGATTTTCCACTCTGGCTTTCCCTGACTTCTTCAGAATTTAAGAAGCATCCTGAGGCCTCTCTTGCTCAACCTCAGCCTAGAATCCCTGAGGATCAATCCAGAGATCCAAAGACTTCAAGACCTAAAAACAACAAGCCCCTTTCCCTGGACACAGACTGGACAGAGCTAACTAGTTCTTCAGGTAAAGAGGCCAACATGGCACTGACCAGACTGGTACTACCATTTTTTATTCGGGGTGGGGGGGAATTCTGCTGATCAAGCATATGGAAGCTTGGGTGTGCTTGCTCTCTATTTAAAGCTGTTTGCATGGTGTGATTTCAAGAACCTTGAGTGAGAGATAGCATGTGCATCGGCCCTTACTTGTTAGTGCCAATTATGACTGGAACAAACCCTAGGTCCAGACAGTCCTAGTACAAACAACAGCTTCGTATTGAGGTTTGGCTATTTGACCTTCAGAAGGAGCCGGGGCCATGTTCTCTAGATCTTGCTTGTCCATAGTTCTGGGTACAACCCAGGTCATGCAACACTGATTCCTTTAGCTTTGCAGCAACACTATCACCTGCCATTTTTAGATCAGCTGGGTTTCATTAGCTTGTTTAGCTCTTTCAATACCAGCCTGCAAATTAGCGGAGAGAAGGTGTTAACTGCCTCCTAGGTTCCCATGCAGCTTTCTGCACACTGTTCATTCAGTCTCTGTCACTCATTCACTTACTCGGAACATACTGATTGACTGTCACGCCCTGGGACGCAGGGGTGCCAGAGGCAGAGCTTGCAGTTACATTTCCACAGAGAGCTCACTCTTCCTCCAGTTTGTTCCCAAAACATGGCCTCTGTGAGGCTAGGGAGATAGCTCTATGGATGAGGTTCTTGCTATGCAAGTAAGTGTGAGAACAAGTCCAAATCCTCAGAACTCATGAGAAGGCCATAATCCCTGTAGATTCCCTGGATCCCCAGAGCAAACCAGCTAGCTGGACACGGGCAACCTCTGGATTCAACCATCAGACTCTGCCTCAATAAATAAGGTGGAGAGTGGTCAAGGGAGACCCCTGACATCAGCCTCGGGCCTCCATATGTATGCATACATACATTTAGCTACACATGCAGAAAAAAATAATTCTGTGTATGAAGTGTGCACGCATGGATGGATCTACCATAGCTGGTTTTCCGATGAAGGCTTTCCTTCTCCATGCATCTTTCTGGCTGATCCTGACCTGTGAAGCCCACCATTGAGGTTAAACGTACTCTAGATCCAGCTCAGGCAACACCACCTCAGCAGAGGCTGGGAGTGGCTGAGGACAGCTGCCAGAACCAAGCCTGTACACTCCAGCCTACTCACCACCTCCTCTACCCCCTCCTCATCCCATGCTCTGTGCTGCCCACACATGACCTCTCTCCTCTCTGTGACAACCTTTCAGACTGCCTTGACTGTGCCCGCGTTCTGAGACTTCCACATCCTTAACCTGGCCTCTCCACTATACAACTCCTGTCTGTTCTTTTCTTACCCTTCAAGTGACTTCCAGAAGGGAAGGAAACTGGAATTCAGGACAAGGGTCCTGCCTGGATTGGACCCAGATCTGGCCTCTGAACTCCAATGGGCTGAATTTGTCTGGGCTCAACCCAGACAAAACCTGCAGGGTCCAGGTTGCCCCCTGCTGGATGCCCAGAGTTGCCATGGCGACCCTCTGCCTGTCTTCCCAGCATGGAGACAATCAAAAAATAACAGCAAGGACTCTTTTATTCTGTGTCCCCCCCCCCGGGAACCATTTAAGCCTCCTTATTCCTTTTGACACATATTAATTTTTTTGGCTCTTAAGATTATCTTGAAATCCCCCCTCACTTTTAGGTTCCATGGCATGGTCTCCAAGAGCCTTCGATCTCTCTCTCTCTCTCTCTCTCTCTCTCTCT
>LOJH01005081.1:24778-34864 GCA_001685095.1 Ellobius talpinus
AGAGAGAGAGAGAGAGAGAGAGAGAGAGAGAGAGAGAGAGCACCTGGCTAGGCCCCAGCCTGCCCCCTGCACTCAACATGCTCTGGGGCTCTGGGGTCCATTTTTCATTATCTCAAAAATGGACCTGCAGGATGGTGCTTTTCTGCCCAGAAATGCCAAGCTCATTTTTCAGCGACAGAAATGCCACATGTGAAGGGGGTAGGGACAGAAATGGAAGAAGATGCTTGGGTCTTCCCCTGGGATCCCTGGAATCAGGACATCCTCCCTCTCTCACCTGCCCTCATGCACGTAGTGGGGCTTGAGACAGGCAGGCAGTGAGGACGGACAAAGGATGCTGCCTGTGTTCGCTGATCTCTTCTGCCCAGAGGGCAGACACTGCATGGGACATTAGGAGCTTTTGCCCAGGGCTAATGGGTCTTGAAGAACAGAAAGAGATGCAGAAAGGCCTACTGCTGACCTTCCCCAATTCTGATGACAAAGACACCAAATTTCACCCTGACACATGGCACACAGGCCCACAACACTACACAACACAGGTATGTCCCCAAAATATCCCCCAAACTAGATAGGCACAGAGGAGCCACACTAGCCTCCGGCTCACAATGGGTCTTCCTTGTGAGGGTGAGGTGTGCTGGGCCTGCTGGAACGGTGAGGATGATCAGAATGGGCTATCTCACTGGGGTCTCATGACCTGCTGGAGCAAGTGCTTAGATCAGATAAGGCAGGCACAGAAAGAACTACCTAAGTGCTTGGCCAGGAAAGACTATGTTCCAGAAGCTTCACCCCAGTCATACCATTGCCTTGTGGACAAAGAGACCCCATCCCATATTAGACAGGGGTGAGGTAGGACTGAAGAAAGATCTTCAACCTACCAGAAAACAGCACCAAGTCTCTGGAAGTTTCTCTCTGACTTGCTGCTTTTGGACCATAGCTGTGACTCCTGGGGTATGGAACCTGACTTAGGGGTACAGTGGGGTTCTCACACATTGCCTATCACAGGAGGGACAGAATGCCTGATTTGGTAGATGGGGGCTTGTAGACTTATACAGGCAGAGCAGATCCCATGGAGCCTGCAGACCAGAGGTTCCTAGCCTCCTTCCTGTCACTGAATTCATGTGACCTCTGGCCCCAGGGTGCAGTCTGACATCACGTATGTTCCAGCTTTTCCCTTCAGCACCATCAATGTCTTGCCTGGACAAACAAGGAAGAGGGCCTGGAGGCTGCCTCGGGCTGCCTCTGCCTCAGTCTGCTCCAGAGATCCAGTCTCCTCTGACCTGTGGCTACACCTGTTCTCACTATCCAAGGACTTAGGTCTACCTGCTACCTGCCCAGAGGTCTGTCCTGCCTTGCTGTCCCCCTGGTAGCCACTCTGCCACATCTCTGTGCACTGTCCACTCAGTTTGATATAAGCTTGGAAATTAGACTGATTGGTCCTATCTGTCACAAATGGCCTGTAGTCCCAGACTAAAGATGCCCCTCTTAGGGTAGACAGCTGTCTTAAAGCCCAGAGTGGGCTGCGCCTTGAGGGTTCCTCCACCCCTTCTCTGACTATGCCAGTCTAGCTAATATCATAGACTCCTACCACCCCAACCTGGCACAACCACACTAGGCCTGGGCTGGATAACCAGGTAGGAAGGGAGCTCCTGGCTTGTCACACTGTATACCTGGCCAAGGCTAAGCTTGAGGTCCGACTGTCAAGGGGAGATCAACAGGCCCAGACTCCAGATGCTTCAGTGCCGCCTGGCTTTGGTCAGCCACAGGGCCTTTGTGTTGGGTCTATAAAGCAGATACTGAGGACAGACTGAGTCTATAGATGATAACATGAGAGGACCCCCTCCCCAGAGAGAAGAAGCCACCCTGAGGCTTACCTGGTGAGAGCTTTAGGAGTTTCTCCTTCCATCCACTTGAGGAATAAGCCTTTTGGGGGTATCAGAACTGAGTAAGGGCTGCCAGCACAAGAGGTGTGCCAGGCTTGCACCTTACTGGCTAGTGTCTAGCTTGGGATTTGCAAGGCTCCCCTGACAAAGAGCTTAGCATACCATGAGCACCTCTGAGACTCCTGGGAGCCAATTCTGGCAGTGCTAACTCCGGCACCCTATCTCCATTTACCCTCTCTACTCCTTGGGATGAGATGCTTGTAGACAGAGGAGCCTGGGTGGGCTGGGTGGCAGCCCAGCACCTTCCCCCCACTTCACTGTGCCTCCCCAGCTGCTGTCCTGGACTCAGGTCTTAATGGAGCATAAACAGCCTGGCAGAGAGAAGCCTCATTAGGCCTGATCTAATTAGGAGGCTCTGTGCGCTGGAGGTAGATGGGGAAGAGCACCCATTCCTAAAGCCTACTTGCACCAGGAATGTCAGACATATACACTCCTAGGACCCTCCTCATAGTCTACTGAAATAGACTATCCCAGGCAACTGAAGTGGAAAGCCTCTCGGAGAGGACAGGTGGTTTGCCAGGGTGATACAGTCAATAGTGGCTTCCTTAGGAAGTGTGCACCACATGCCTCCCAATTTCTCCTGAGGCAGGTGCATGGCCACGTCTGTCCACTATCCACAGTTTGGCTAGCTCTCACCCATGACTCTGACTTTAGACCTCCTCTCCCATTCCAGGACTGCCAGATTTCACAGTAGGTCAGATGGTGGGAGGCCAGAAATGGGACAAACTGGACTCTCTCCTCTCTGCCTCTGGTTCCCTCTAATCCGGATAGGGGTGCGGATGCCATGTCAAGGGGCCTGCCGCCCCTCCGTTAGTCTTAGCTAACAAGCTGTTTATGGGTACGACATGACACCTGCTTTCTTCTTTATAAGTTCAATAATTTATAGGCATATTAGCAGCCCGGCGGCTGCCCTGGGCCCCAGCCAGACGGGACGGGGCGATGCAGCCGGGTGCCTCTGCCGATATTTACTCTCTCCTACCATCAATTATTAAGGAGCCCTCCTTCAGTTTTGCACATAATTACACGCGCCGTTATGGTTTGAACTCCCCTGCTCTAAATCCCTCTGGAGCAGGGCCCAGTCTGCCCCACATGGCTGCCATAGCCCAGGGATTCGGCTGCCTACAAACTGAGGAGGTGGCAGTAACTCGGCCTCGTACCCCATAGAGTCTCCTTGGCTAGCAGCGGCCTTCCCCACCCAAGGGTGGGGTCCTTGCATTCTTGCTGTCTGTGTGGAGCACCTCTCCACCTCTGCCTCCTCGCTCCTTGATTCAGCACAGCCACAACTACCTCCTGCATGCCTGTCCTGATTCCCCGGTGCGTGCTCTGTGTGTGTGTGTGTGTGTGTGTGTGTGTGTGCGCGCAAACACAGCCTGCATCACACTGAGCTGAATCTTGTTTGCTAGACTATGGGCTCTGGAGGCACAGAGAAGGCCGTGGCAAATGTTTATTGAGTGATGAATGAGTGGGTGGATGAGTGGATGGATGGAAGGATGGGTAGTTGAGTGCCTCGTCACTAGAGAGTCCACTGAAGGACCTGCCTCTTTATCCCAGGACAGGAAGTCTGTCCCAGTTGGTCCCCTTCCTCCCAAATCCCCTCAACTCACCTGATTTAGACTGAGATAGCCCCATGGGCAGCAAATCCTGGACTCTTGTCTACATGCCATCACAGGAAGGCAGGGGAGAATGGAATGAGAAAATGTCCCTTCAATTTCAGGTCTGCTGTGTGGGCTGGAGAAGATGCTCAACCTTTCTGGTACTGTTTCCGCACTGGCTAAATGGGGATGACAACAGTCCCTCTATAGATGTGGTTGAGGCTTACGCGAGGACCTCTCATGACACAAATGTTCAGTCATATTCCTTAACCTCAACCTTGATCTGTCTGTGAACTGAGTCCACATAAACTCGAACTGTCTTGAATTGGATGACCTTATTCCTGCCTTCTTCGTCCACTCTTCCCTGGTTTTAGCCTCCCTCACAGGTCTAGTAACTGGCACTACATGGAACTCGAGGGCTCCACAAATACCACAAACTGCTTGATTAAGATTTTGCCACATCTCAGCCTACAATATTTAGGAAGAGGAAAAGTGTCCCATGTGACCAAAGAATAGCTAGAGGCCATTTCTTCCCCCATGTGAACAGCAGAGTGAGAACCAAGCCCCAGGTGCCCACTAGATGTAGGAGCCCAGGGTTATCTCCCTGGGTACCTCTTGCCTCGGTTTCTTCCATAAGAACAAATAATAGGATGGCCCCTGTGGGGCTGTTGAGGAATCAAATGAGTTGCCAAGTGAGCAGTTAACACAGTTAGGAGCAGGGTGGGGCTTGTGGGGAGTACTTGCCTCTGAGAAGTGGCACTCTCCCGGAGTGGCGGTCATTCTCCTGTGCGTGTAGATAGCTGTGCTCAGATCGTAAGGTATGCTTTTGAATTTGATATAATGCTGTGGCCTTGTGTGCATCTTTGCTTTGTTCCTCCACACTGCACTATGGGATTGTCTGAACTAACTTGTGTGACTCTTGTGTCTGTCATCCTCATTTGATATCCCGTTGTGTGATCACACTGTACTCTGTCCATCTTCCTGCCACTGAGAGGTATATGCAATGCTTTTGACCTCGACTGTTACAAAAACACCGTAGTTGCCCTTTCTGTGCTAGCCTGTTTCTCTGCGATATGTACCCAGCGTGGAGCTGCTGAGTAACAGACTATGCATCTTTTCAATCTTATCAGGGAGCTGCTAAGTTATTGTGCAGTTCCTCACCCCACTGGCAGGATGCACTTTGCCTGAATTATCTCCCTGTCCCAAGCCAGGGTGAGAGCAAGGAATGGTTGCACATATGTAACAGGTGGAGCATGCCTTAGGTGCGTGTTGCTTTGTAACAAATCATCCCCACATGCAGTGGCTTGAATCAAATAATATGACCTCATAGATTGTTCAGGGAGGGAATCCAAGGGTTTCTTGGGGTTCCAGTCAAGGTATTCAGAGAACTGTGATCTTCCCAGAACCCTGCTCGAGGAACACCTGCTTCCATGTTTGCTCCCTGGCCTTGGGTCCTGTGGTGCTGACTAGAGACGCCAGTTCCTTTCCAGTGGGCTTCTCAACAGAG
Organism: Ellobius talpinus; assembly: GCA_001685095.1. NCBI lineage: Eukaryota > Metazoa > Chordata > Mammalia > Rodentia > Cricetidae > Ellobius > Ellobius talpinus. The sequence goes on from LOJH01005081.1 coordinate 29,815, forward strand.
CTGCTGATGGCGTGGCAGCTGCTTCCCTTAGAATAAACAAGCAACCATGGACAGAGAACACCTAAGACGGAGGCAGCGTCTTCTCTTTTTTATAATCTTATATCCAAAGTGACATCCCATCTCTTCTGCCACATTCTACTTATCGGAAGTGAGTCGGGGAATGGAGGTGTTACTCGATGGTTAGAATCCTTGTTTGACATGTGTGAAGCCCTAGGACACTGGGAAGGGGAGGGAGGTGAGTCAGTCAGTCCATCTGCACTCAGGGGGATTGGGATAACCCAGGAAGAGACTGTAAGGCAGGAGTCACTGGGAGTCACCTTAGCTCTGCCTATTAGAGGGCAACTGAAATTTGGAAAGAGCAGTGACTTGTCCAGGGTCACACAAAAGTTAGAGAGGGTACACTACTACACTGCCTTTAACCTAGAGAACAACAGGTTCTGAGTTAACAGACGGGTCTCCAGGACATCGGAACTGAAGATGAGTGTTTAATGAGTGGGTTTGCTAACAGAGCTGCCTGTTTGCACGCGTTAGCTCGAATTTCCCCTCGTATGTTCCATGGGGATCGCCAAGCCCAGGCCCTTAGGAGCAGCTGCTCTGCCAAGCACAGAGCCCAGGGCCCCCAAGAGCTGGAGAGTGGTCGTCCCTTTATACAAATTGCTATCTATATTTTCATATTTTTCTGCTCTCAATTTAATCATTTATCCCCAGTGGAGAGAGCACTTCTCTGATTCCTCCCATTCCAAGATAAGTCAAAGTTAGGAATAGCATTGGGTCTTTTCTTGGGGGTTTTAGAGTGGGTCAGGCGGTCACTGACTGGCTTCAGACCAAGTTCTTACTTCTCTGTCCCCACGGATGTCACATCCAGGCCAGGCAGCCTTCCAACCCTGCCAGGGCCTCAGCTGAGGACCCTGAGAGCATCCTGACCTTCCCTCGGTGTTTAGCACCGTGCCCCGCCCCCAGCCCCCACCCTCCACTGAGGGTTGCTGACTACTCTGCTTCTAGACAGACAGGGGCGTATCACTCACTCTGGAGCCTTCCCAGCGATGGCACTACAGCCCCAGCCCTGAGTGAACAGAGAGGCGTGACACTCTGGGATCCAAGAGCACCCTGTGGCCAGGGTGGAGACTTTGCATTTGGCTCCTGCAGGTCCCTACTACCTTGTCTGCCTCACAGTTGCACCATCACGGGACTCTGACCTATGGATTAACTGCCATGTCCCAATCCACTTCCCTACAGCCTGAATCTCTAGGACTTCATTATATCAGCAGCCTTTACCTGAGCGTAAAGGACTTCAGAGCGTGGGGTAGGCTAGGGCCTCTGCTGTGGCTCCCGGGGGTACCAAGGGCCCTGATTTTATGACTTAGCTTTCTAGGAACCTAGAATTTTCCTCTAAGGAACTAAGGGACCTTGTCTCACTATCCTCATTGTCTAGGCAGGGCAGAAGAATCCTGAGGCCTTGGCATATAATTAAGGGAACTTTGGCCCAGAGACGTGTAGCTCCCCTTCAAGGTGGCACAGCAAGGTAATATGTGGCACAAAACAGAATATGAGGTTCACCTGAGCACCCAGCTCCAAAAGCTTTGAGTGCAAGCACCACCCCTGCACCCCTACCCCATGCTACCGCTGCTTACCCAGCTTCCACTGTCTCCTAGCTCCTCGGCTCCGTTTTTCTTGCTAATTAGAGGTCTCAGCAATGACTCTGCTGTCCCAGCCATTTTAGAGCCATCATTAATTTCAAGTGCCTTCAGAAATAACCATCATCGTAAAACCGTATGAGCTGCTGGGATGCAAGCAGGCAGGACCAGCAGACACAGAGGCAGGCTTGTGTGTGTCATCCTCTCCAGTCTGTGCCTCCAGGGAAGCCTGTCCCTGCTAGGTCCCTGCCACCTAAAACTTCAGCCTCTAAGAATAGGAGGAGACCATAGCTGGGACTTGGAAATAGAACACAAACCACGCCAAAGCCCAGCTTGGCCTCTCGTGTGTAGAATAAGCTTAGACAATGCAGCCGTCTACTCAGGTGCCTACTTTCTCTTTTGTATAATGCAATCTGCAGTATCAGTCCTTCTTTGTAGCCATTTTATCATTTTATTTTGAGATGGGGTCTCAGGAACTTGCAGCAAACCCCCTGCCTCGGTCTCCTGAGTGCTGGGATCACAGATAGGAGCCACCACAGCTGACAGCCATGCCATTTTTTGAGATGAAGATGAAAATCGAGCTTGGAGCCTGGCTTACAGATTGGCAGATAGGTGTTAGAGGGAGGGTCCCCTCCTCCACACGCCCTGGAGATCTTACTCCAGTCCCTGCTCTGTGGCCAGAATTCAGGCTACAGAATTCAGGCTGGTTCCTTGAACCACCGGCTTCTTTATTAGGATTTGCTTATTGGACATGGAGACCTGTTCCTTCTTCCTACCTGTTCTTGGGAGCTCCTAGTGGAAGAACAGAGCAACAGGGTTATAGGCCTAGCCTTAGGCCTTTAAGTCTTGCCTTAGGGAGGAGGGAGGTCTTCATTTGCTCTTCAAATGCAACAGAAACCAGAAGAGAGACTTACCCTGGAGGTGGACCACAGACCAACAAAGGCCTACAGGTGTGGTGAGCATTCCTTAGCTGTAGCTCTGGTTGTAACAAAGAAGTCCCCAAACTGGGCCATCCTGATGCTCCACAGGTGGCCCTGGGACCTGTGAGAACACTGTTGAGAGCCACCCCACCAGGTTAGCCTCCTCCCTTACGGGGGTCAGAATGACATGGTCAACGACCAGGCCCTAGCTGAACCCTCTCCTTCCACTGGTGAGAGGAGTCCTTTTCTTCAGGAGACATAGAGAAAGAACAATGGCTGGGTTGCTGCTTACAATGGAGGTAGCTGGGTGTTATCTCCATCGCCCCAGGACACGGAGAGACTATGAGTAGGTGGGCACCACAAGACCCCAGACTGATACACCAACTTCCTCATCCAGCAACTAGAGACTGAGGATGGGGGCAATGGACTCTCCCCCATTTCTCTGACCAGATCACTGAGGCAGGCAGCAGGTGAGTCGGGGGCGGAGATCTGCGGTGGCCGCGCCTTGCCTGCGTCAGTCGCCGCACCAGGAATAGCCCCCGCCCCCGCCCCCGCCCCGCAATGGGTCTGGCAGAGCCTTTACGCAGGAGCTAGAGAGCGTCTATTCCTGTCGGGTTGTGGGAGGAGGCGGCGCGGGAGGGCGGGAGCTCACCCGTAACTCACAAACAGCCGGGGTGGAGGAGCTGGGGAGACTGGAAAGGGGGTGCTAGGATCACGGAATTGGGGGGCCCCGTGAGCTTCCTGCGCTGGGCTCTGGAAGGGAGGGGACTCATGTGTGGCCGCCCCACCTCCCCTCCTACCAGTAAGTCCCTCTGCCAAGCCTGCCTCCCACTGGTTTACTCAGCCCTGGAAAGCCATTCAAATTCCCTTTCCACGGTTTACAAGCTGTGTGACCGTGGCCAAATCACGTAACCTCTCTGAGGCTGGGGTTCCTACTTGCTGTCAAAGGGGAGTAATAGTGTCTCCTCCCGAGGTTGTTGGATGAAGAATGTAAGATGCATGGAGCATCGCCGACACCTGCGAGGAAGGGGTTCTAGCTAGGCCTGAGCTAAGGATGGCCATAGACAGAAGGCGGGAGTGTCCCAAGCAGTGGTGTGGCAGTGAGGATGAAAGGTATCCAGAATCGGGTTCGCTGGAACAGGTTTGTGCAACTCTTTGGACTGTGTGTGAGGTTGATCTGTGGAAATCATGGCAGCGCTGGGGATGGGGACTTGGGGTTGGCCTCTCCAGACCAGCCAGGCATCTCTGAAATGTCAGGCTGGCTCCTGAGTGAGGTACTGGGAGCGGGGTCCTTGCCCACCCCAGAAAGGGACAGGTCTTGGATGGGCCTCTTCCCTCCCAGCTCAGCTTCCTTCTTTGTCTGCCGGCATCCCCACAATCTATCAGGAATGATGAGGTGCTAATGGGAAGAAGGGGCCTCTGCGTTGTGACGTCCTCATTGATGGTTATTCCAATAAAACTGGCATAGTTTTAAGGGGAATCTGGCTTCGAGCAAATGGGAAGGGTGTATAGGAGAAGAATGTGAGGCTCTAATGGGTTGTCTAACTGCTTCAGTATTTGCCAGCCCACCCTGTCAGGTTAGTCTCTATGTCTGTGGCCCGAGAAGGGTCTGGGTCTCTATGTAAAGATCTTATTCTTTGGGGCCATCTGAAGATATGGTCCGAGACCAGGATCCACCAAACTCGGTATTTATTTTAGGGAGTTAGGTGGTGAATAACTAAGGCCAGACCGAGGCTCTGTGCTGCCCTCTGCTGGTTGCTTGGTAGAGTGCCACCTTCAGGAGCCTGCCAGAGAGGCCTGCTGCCCTCTGCTGGATAGGAAACGCGACGGGGTGGGGACCAGAACGCAAAGGCGGATTCTAGACCTGGCCTCCGGGTAGACCCGCTAAGAAAGCTCGGCTTCCACACCGCCCTCCTATGCTTCCGGTTCTGCAAGCCTCGCCCCAAGATCCCTAGGAAGTAGTGGGATGGGGGGGTCCCAGACATTTCGAGAGGAGGGGTCAAAGCCTGACCCTCCTCATGCCGTCCTCTAAACAACCCTGGCCAGGTTGGGCGGGGGGGGGAGTCCTGTCTGTACACGTGCGTGTGTCGGTCCACACAGCCGTGTGCAGTGACCCCAGTTAACACGTGTGAACACACGCGCTCACATGCACATGCATGTGGTCAGTGACAATCACACGCGAATGGGTGCACGCTCTCTAGGAAGACCGCAGGCCGGGCAGGCTTGAGACTAGCTGGAGCCTGGGACCCAGAGGGGCACTGCGTGGTGCAGGGCGGGAGCACGGGGGCGCTGGCCCGGGAGCGCTCTTCGTCTGCGCCCCGCTGCCACTCTCGCTGCCCCTTGGGCGCTGGGCAGCTGCTGGGGTGCTTCTCGATCTTCGCCCGGTTCTCTGAAAGAAGGACCCCCACCCAGGTTTCGCGGCCGCGCCTTCTCCTCCCCCGCCCGGCTCTTGCGCTCGCTCTCTAGCTCCCTCCCTCCCTCTGTCCCTCCTCCCTC
>LOJH01005082.1:10880-34863 GCA_001685095.1 Ellobius talpinus
GCTTGGTTCATTAGCTCTAGCTTCTTATTGGCTAACTCTTACATATTAATTTAAGCCATTACTATTAATCTGTGTATCGCCATGTGACTGTAGCTTATTGGCTAAAGTTCTGGAGTCCATCTCTGGCGGGGCTACATGGCTTCTCCCTGACTCTGCCTCCTTCTTCCCAGCATTCAGTTTAGTTTTCCCTGCCTACCTAAGTTCTGCCCTATCAACAGGCCAAGGTAGTTTCTTTATTCACCAATGGTATTCACATCATGGCACAAACTCATATATAACAGAAGAAAGAAAACCACCATCAAATACTAAATAATACATGCGGTTACATAGATATGCAAGTGACGCTACAACATGGTATCTAACCATCTGATGAATGAAGCTGCTGCTAAGAACTATGAGACACAGGCATGACCTGTCCTCCCTTCTGCCTATTCTACATCACTCACCAGTCCCAAGGGTGTTCAGCCATTGTCAACTTCCCTAGCTCCCTCATACATATATGTTAAAGTCAGGAGAGAAAATCTCCACAGATGACTATATGTTTATTAGACACCAAAATGGCCCATATTGAAAAGAACGTTGTCTAATATCTGGGTCATAAGGCCAAACAAAACCAAATTCAACACTGAATTTAAAAAGAATAAGGCAAATATAGTTTAAAATGAAGATAAATGGTTTATGTGATGAAATGAACCTTAATATGAGGTCGATGATGTATTTAAATTAGTTTGCAATAGTGTTCCTGGGAAAACGTTTTCTACTGCCTGTGAAAAACAAAAACAGAAAAACATCTCCCCATGAAGAACAGTGAGACCCTCACTTACTTATAGATCAAGCACCCTGTCCTTTACACTGCACTAGAAACATTCCAGATTGCAAGCTTTGGGACTTTGGAATAATGGTATAGGTTTTGCTGGCTGAGCATCCCAATTCAAATCTTTTGGGACACTGTTAATACACAAACAAGGTTCAAGTGTTCAAATTTTGGCACATATCATATTGTGCATTTTCAGAATGGAAACATACAAATGAAAGTTATAGTTTTGTTCTAGAAAAGGTCTCACTATATGTAACTCCAACTGTCCTGGAGCTCACTATGGAGACCAGCTTGTTTCTGCCTTCTGGCTGCTAGAATTAAAGACATTTGACACTATGCACAGCTAAAAATTACAATTTTTCAAAGACAGACATAAACAGTGATATTCAAGGTCTCTGGCATGGTAAAGTTAGATGTATCATAGCAGTGATTTCTTTCTTTCTTTCTTTCTTTCTTTCTTTTTTCTCCCTTTTCCTTCCCTCCCTCCCTCCCTCCCCTCCCTCAACAAAAAAATGTTGAGATTACCAAAATATTCCCAAGATCCAAGTGTAATTTTGTCTGGTTGTTGTATGTTGTACTTTGAAAACACAAACTTCTTTGTCTCTGAGTTAAATAAGTTTTGTTTTCATAGTTATCCACTCTATTTTAAAATTAATTTTGTTAGCATAAAGATAAATGGTTTAACCGCGACTTCACACATATGTATTGTTACGTGTCGTTCTCGTTCACCTGCTCTTCTCCACTCTAGTTTTAGTGGATTTCCCTTATGTCTATTTTTGAAAGATTTATCTATTTTTAAATGTATGAGTGTTTGTGTGCATGCATATACAGAAATCACATGGTTCCTGGTGCCTGGAAGACAGAAGACAAGTGATTGTGAGCTGCTAGGACCTGACCCAGGCCCTCTGCAAGAGCAGTTAAGTGCTCTTAACCACCAAACCAACCCTTCACAGAACTATATCTTCAGGAAAAAGATACCAGTTTCCTTAAAGGCATACATTTATAATTCTTTATCCCCTTACTTGAAGTTTCATTGTGCATAGCTTCAAGCACCCCAGTCTACTGGTATTCTGAAAGTGTTAAGTGGAAGACTTCCAAAATAAACAATTCATAAATGTTATGCCACACGGCAATTAGTGGTGCGATCTTACACTATTTTGTTCCATCTAACACAAATATCAATTATTGCTCTGTCCTCTGCATCTTCATCCAATATGCTGCATATCCACTAGTCACTTAGTAGCTGCCTCTGTTATCAGATTAACTGTTTCAGTATCCTGATGATTTTACTTAATTATGACTACAGTTCAAGAGTACCGAAGCTAGAAATTTGGTTACATCAAGAAGCTAAGAGAGAAGGCAAAGGATTTGTCTTAGTATATATATAAAGAAAATAAACATGTTTTGGTGAATTCATGATAGGGTTTATGGTTAGAAATGTTATCTGTGGATGTATGCAAAGTAGAAAAGATGGGAGTTTCTTCTTTAAGCCCCATCAGCAGCCAGGTGGCACAGAAGCAGGCCAGATCACTGTGTTGATTACTTACCCAACCCTTATCCTCCCATAAACCTCTTGCATGGAAATAATGATCCATTTCAGCCTATCCAGACTGAAAAGACAGAATTAGACAGAGTGTGGTGAGTGTCGGGGGAGCAGAGCCAAAAACCTAACTCACAAGAGGTCTGTCTCTAGTTCTAATATGGTGGAACTCTGTTGTCCAACAGATAAAAAATTATTTATAACTTTATCTTGAACACTAATTTTATGTATTATTTTCTCAAATTACACCCCAAGTAAGATACTTCAAATTATTGATCAAATACGTAATTGTTTTTTTTTTTTTAACAGCATACAGCTAAACATTATAGCATGCACATACGCTAACAGTGACCTGGAGGGCTAAGAGCAGGTGTTTCAGTTGTGAACTAAAGAAAAAGCAGTCATGTATCCAAGGAAAGGGACTCTCAGTGTAGGGGCTTCTGTGTAGCTTACCCTCTGGCTTCAAATTAATGCTGGTCTTTTCAGAGATAAACATTTACATAGGCTTATAAGAAGGGGTTTACAACTGATTATACAAAAATAAACAAATCTAAAGCCTGCCTCTTGATAATAAAATAAGTTTAAAGGAATTTCTGAAAGAAAAAAAAATAAAAAACTGTCCCATACAAACTCAAACCAGTTGAGTTGTTTACATAAGGCTTCTGTCTTAGTTAGTGTTTCTATTGCAGCAACAAAACACCATGACCAAAAAACAAGTTGGTGAGGAAAGGGTTTATTATTGTTATTCATCTCTGAAGGAAGTCAGGACATGAACTAAAATGGAGCAGGATCCCAGAAGGAGGCGCTGATGAAGAGGCAATGAAGGGGTGCTGCTTACCTGCTTGCTTCCCCTGGCTTGCTCAGCCTACCTTCTTATAGAACCCAGGATTAGCAGCCCAGGAATGGCACCAAGCACTATGGGCTGGGTCCTCCCCCACTGATAACTACATGAGAAAATGTCTTACAGCTGGACCTCATTGAGGTACTTTGTCAATTGAGACCTCTTCCTCTGATGATTCTAGCTTGTGTTAACTTGAAACCCAAAACTAGTCAGACAGAAGAGTTACAAACAATTAAATTTTTAAAAGTAGAACATATTTTCAAAGCCACAAATGATCAATAATTAGTTCAGAGAGAGAATATATTATAGACAGACACAAATACAGATTAGTTCAACTAACATAAAATAAAAACATCTTCATAAGCAATGGAAGCGGAATTGCTATAAGTTGGAGCCAGCATGGCCTCCATAATGATTTCCATGCTGGTAAAGAACATAAAGGGAGACCCTGTCTCAAAAGACAGAACAAAACAAGACAAAGGCCAACCATCACCACCACAACAATCAAATTCTCATTGTTTCAAGAAGATATATTAATTAGACAATTGGGAATATTTTTTCCTTGGTTCAAAGGTGGCCCCAAAGATGGAAATTAGGACAATAGCTCTGACACTGGATCCAGGAATGAAAGGTCACATATTTTATGGTCAGAAATTAACCTTTAACTATGAAGCTTGTGGTGCTTTTTTCATGAAATGAAAATAAAATTATCAGATGAATGTTAAACATAAGATTAAAAGAAAATCCCTCCCGTATAAAGAATGGGTAACTGTATGTAAATCCAATTCTTAAAATACATCTTCACATTAGAAACATGAAGTTTTTTTTCATGGAAAAAATCAACTTCACCAAAAGAAAGATGATTAAAATCTAAAGGAAATTAAGAATTGGTCTTTGGGTCACCTTAAAACTGATCTCCATACCTCCTAATTGTAAAGCAGCAAAGTAGGGCTCTAGGAACCCTAACAGAATCATCATCCTCTTCTACTTACTACATCACGAGACTGCATTTTATAATGGGACCAGCAAGCTCAGAGGAATATAAGACGATTGGGTGATGAGGGAGAAAGAGGGAGAATTTAGGCTATTCTCTATTATATTTGATACTCCAACAAAAAATTGATCTCAGTGAGTTAACATATATTCTTAAAAATAACCAAAAAGGCAAAATAATATTCTTGGAATGTTATTAGAAAATCGACTTTTAAATTTGAAGTGTCCAATAGCTTTTGCCCATTCTGTGTTTTTTAAACCAATGTCTGGCCATCATTTCACTGAGACAAAGGACACTCTAACACATGAATATAAAAAATATTGCCTGAAATAAAATTTTCTGAGGTATTGTTTACAAATAAGATGCATGAACATCTTTGTGCTAATTTTTTGGCTTAATTTTTAAACTTAATGATTGAAGAATGTTCACAAAAGATTTAACTTTAAATGAAAAAAACAGATCTACAAGAACTCTTCATTGGGTGAGTTATAGAACATATCATATTGACAAAAATAAGCAACTTTGGAAATGTTGATAATGAAGACAAATGACCTTTTTTTGTTTTTCCAAAACAGATAAGACAAGAAACATAAAAGCAGAAAATTCCCTTAATTTAATGCTTCAATAAAAGTTCTTTAAGAACATAAAATACAGGTTTTTGAGGAAAAATTAAAAACACAAATAAATATGACTTTTTATTAGTAATAATTATGTTATTATACTATTACTAAAAATTAAAAAAAAAACAAAGTAGTCAGGCATGGTTGTCCACATAAACCTCAATAATCAGGAGGCAACTCCAGGAGGGTGGAGTGTCTGAACCCTGTCTGAGCTATTACACAACAAGGCCTTAACTACACAAGACAGAAGACAAGGAGGGAATGAGAGGAAGCCTTTATGTATTGGGGAATATTCAGGTTTCCATAGAACTTTTAAGTAACAAGTCATTCACCCTTTTCAAAGGCACACAGAAGTATTTTTGCAGTTTCCTTTTAATCCAAGTAAATCATTTATTTAAATTCTCTGTCAGGATTCCTAACTAAATCATTACAACCTTTGGTTTAGTGGGTAAAGACTGGTAACTGAACTTCAATGGTTTTCATTATTTTGTGTGTCTACTAAAGTCTGTAACATTGCACTTAAAAATTATTACTGGAAGCTGAGCAGTGTCAGAGCAAAAAATAGCTGGGCACATGCCTTTAATCCTACCACTTGGGAGACATATGCAGGTAGATCTCAGTGAATTTGACACCACCCTGGTCTATAGAGCAGGACAGCCAGGACAACCAACCACACAAAAGAAAAATGAAAAAGAAAAGAAAAAAATTATTACTGGGAAATTATTTGGTTGCCAAAACCCAGAAAAAAAATACTAGTAGTACACTTTCTTGAATGTCACAGCTTGAGGAAATATACTCATAAATGGGGACAGGCAGAATTAAATAGAAAAAAGTAAATAAATTCCATTCTTTACCACTGTATATACAGAATATGGAAAATGAGAATCAAAGATAATGTACATTATTATTTTAAAACAAACTACAATGACTTATTTCTATCCTATTCCATCTATACAAGACAAGACAATGAATGAAAATTAAGCAATACTTCCAGTTTCTTAGAATACAAAGTAATTAGGCTTGTTGGGGAATATTATTTTCAGGTGTGTGACTTTTGTTTACACTGTGTTTAACTCTGTATAGCTGTGCCTGTCTAAAACACCAAATGGTCCTAATAAAGAGATAAATGGCCAATAGTGAAACAGGAGCAAGGATGGGCGGGACTGGCAGGCAGAGAGAATAAATAGAAGGAGAAATGAGGAAGAGGGCAAGCAAGAGAAGGAGAGGAGGATCAGGGCCAGTCACCCAGTTAGCCAGCCATCCACAGAGTAAGAAGGAAAAGAAGGTATACAGAAGTAAGAAAGATACAAATGCAGAGGTAGATGGAATAATTTAAGATAAGAAAAGCTTGCTAGAATATGGCATTTATAACTGAAACAAACCTCAGTGAGAATTCACTGGGAGCTGGTAATGGGCCCCCAAAGAGTCCAGAGAGCTTAACTTCACACAAGTCTGAGTTTTTCTAAACAAACTGGCTAGTAAATCCAATTTACAGTATATTTTTGGCTTTATAAACACAACCTAAGTCTTACTGATAAATGAGATGAAAATGGAGTTCTTTTCTATATTAGAATTATACCTTACAAGTCTGAACAAAGCACTACATTAACTCAACAATACATTTTATCTGAACTTTTGTAGAAAGCTATCATATTATCTCTTTAAAAGGATATTTATAGATATAGTAATAAAAGTTTATATATGTTCACCTTCTATTTATTTCATAGATCACTGTTATATCATCTAACAAGTAAAGTCATACAAGCAGCTAATACTGCAGAAAAACAGACTAATGTCACAGTCTGTATGCATGTGCTGGCAATAGGCTTGCTACTTTTGACAAAAAGGTGAGCTGTTCTTAGAACCAGACAGAACATCTCTTCTACAGGGCAACCACATGCTACAGAGCCTCTTAGGGATCTTCTCCAAGCTTACAAACGACCTTCTATCATACTCTGCAAGATTTTGTTTGGATGGGTTACATAAGAAATTAAGATCAATGTCTGAGAAAAGACAATATAACACTGTCTTTAAAAAGCATAAAATATGGTAAAAAAATCAATGATGTCTTCTCAATTTTTAGACATTTTCCATTTTAAATGGTTAGAAGACATACAATCAAATTTTAACTAAGACTTCTAAAACAAGGCATTGTGTAATAATCTTTCTGGCGCTTTGGGTGCTAACTACAACCATGTTCTATTTGAATCAATGAAGAAAAACTACATGAAGATACAAATGCCAAATAAAACTTGGATATTTTTAAGAAGTCTATAGAGAAGCATTAGGTTCACAAAGCTACACTTAGAGTCCCCTGATGGTTATGTTTCAGAACTTCCTTGCTCAAGTTCCAGAAATTAACCTGTGATTTAAACAGTGCAACAGCTTCCCCTCACCTGGAAATACTTTGTCTCAGAGACTGAGCTTCAAGATTCTTTTCAAATTGGAAATGGTGGTACAAGGCTTTAATCCCAGTACTCAAGAAGCAGAAGCGGGCAGTTCAGAATTTAAAGTGAGCCTGGTTTACATAAAGAGGTCCGAGACACCCAGGACTATATAGATAGACCCAGGCTCAAATAAGACTTTAAAAAAAAGGAGTTATTTTCCAGTTTCCCAACCAATATGAAAAGCTCGAAGATAATGACAGTGACAAAGCAATAATATTCAAATATTCAGCAATTACCACTTGACACCTCTCAGATCAACCATATTTCATTATCCTTATTTCCAAGTGTGCACACAGGATAAGACTTGTACAAAGTAATCAATGCAATCATTATTTCATCCTGACACAGCCATATCTGATGGGAACAGCAGTCATAAGGCCAGCACAGCTGGTTGACAAAGATCCAGCAAAGCTGAGTCACCCTGATGCCTGATGTGCCACCTTTGGTTTTCATCTCCACTTGTTGCATATTTGGGTGACTTTTAATATTTGCACAATTTTGGGGATATTGAATTGATGGAAAATTTCTTATGAATCACTTATGCCTTCTCCCAGGAATGAGCCTCTATGCTTCCTCTGGACAGTCCTGAACATACTATTCCCACACCCTATCCCCCACCCCCCACCCCCGCTTTAGGGAGATATCCTTATCTACTTGAAGGTCTTCCTTATGCCTTGGAGGTTGTGACACACATAAAGAAGACAGATATCTGTTCATGAGGCTATGAGACATTCTTGAAATGAAAGATACTCAAAGTGAACTCGAAAAGGTCAAGCTAGAGGAGCGGGCCACAGTTCAGACTGCAAGCCTCTTCCCACTATCCACTCAGGCATATACAGCAACAAAATTACATTAGCTAAAGTTACCTCTGCCCTACACAGAGACTCATATTGATGAGCAAAGAATGGAGGGGAAATATGATAAAGAATGGGATGTCAGGACCTCCCTTTCTTAGAAAGGCACATGCAGAGCCAGCTGGAGATAAAGCTTACTTTGGAGTGTCTAGGGTGTGCAAGCTTTGAGTCAGCTGTTAAGTGAAGTATAACCACACTATGACCCAGGGACCTAGAGACACTAATTAACAAGGAGGGTTCCAGGAGGAAGCATGGATCTCCCCAGAAAGAAGAAATAAAAAAGATTTTGTGGGTGGACTATGGGCAGATTGAGATGAGAACAGGAGGGATCAGGTGGTGGGTTGGGGAGGGTGGAGGAAGAGAGTAGTGGGAGAGATAAATGGAATTGGGGGACTGTGGGGAGCTATGTGGAGACTTTAGCGCTGTGGAAACTACCTGGAATCTACAAGGCTGACGCTAGCTAGCAAAGACTGGGACACCAAGCCAGTCACCAAACCTTCAACCTACAATCTGTCCTCCCTAAAAGATGGGTTGAGATGATGGTGGCACAGAAATTGTGGGAGTGGCTAACCAATGACTAGGCCAACTTAAGGTCCATGACATGGAGGGAGTATATTCCCAACACTGCCTGGGTAGCTAGGAACCAAAGCCTGGACAGCCTAGAGACCTAGGATAGAACCAAACATGACTGGCCAAATAAATAAACGAACGAACGAATGAATGAATAAATAAATAAAAGAGAAAGCCAATGAAAAGATTCCTAATGATATTCTGCTATACTCTTAGATCAGTGCCTAGACGAATTGTCATCAGAGAGGCTTCCTCAGGGAGCTGATAGTGGGAGCAGATGCAGAGACCCACATGAGGTATAGACCAAGGAATCCTGTGGAACTGGTGGAGGAATGATTGTTGGAGCCAGAGTGGTCAAGGACACTGAGAGAACACTGCCCACAAAATCATCTAAGCAGGGCTCATAGACTCTGAAGCAATAAACATGGACTCTGTATGGATCTGAGCTAGGTCCTCTGCATACATGTTGTGATTGTCAGGTTGGTGTTAATGCAGGACTCCTAACAGTGTCTCTGACCCTTGGAATCCTTTTCCTCCTACTGGGTTGCTTCATTCAGCCTTGATATGAGGATCTGTGCCTAGTTTTACTGTAACTTGTTATGCCATGTTTGGTTGATATCCCCAGGAGGCCTGCTCTTTTCTGAAGGGAAACGGAGGGGGTATATGGGGGAGAGGAGGTGGTGGGGGTAGGACTGGGAGGAGTGGAGGGAGAGGAAACTGCCATCAGGATGTAATATATGAGAAAGGCCAGGAATAAAAAACAAAAATAAATACCCAAAGATTAAGGTGTCCAGTATAAGACTGATGCTACAAAATGGAACAGGTTCCCAATGCTTTCATTTATATACCTTTTCACAGTCCTTTAAAAACTTGTAGGAAAGAGGTGTTAGTTATAGAAAGTCCATAGTCATTTTTACAGATATACTAGTCCTAGGTAACAGTGTGAGGATGCTTGGCATCTCATGAGGTCTACGGTATCAAGTGTCTTAACTATAAGAAAGAAGATTTCTAGCCAGCAGTGGTGGCACATGCCTTTAATGCCAGCACTAAGGAGGCAGAGGAAGGCAGATCTTTGTGCATTCAAGGCCAGCCAGAACTATGTAGAGAGACCCTATATTAAATACAAAAAAATACAAACAAAAATACAACAAAAAATATTTTTGTGGTAGTTTAGCTAACACAGGTAAAGCTGTTGCACAAAACACTGTTTTGAAAGCCTGAAGCTAGATTTTTTTCTGGTAACCTATTTCAAGTAAGTTTCAAAGAGCTAGAATGATAACAAAAATAATTCACATTTTCAAAAGTAAGTTTAATGAATATTCTGCTGTGATATATGAATATTCTATTGTGATTCTATTCTGCAAGAATTTTGTTAGCCAGTAAAATCAGCATGAAAATATACTCTAGAGCTGTGTTTCGGTGAATTCTACATTTAACCTAAATGTCAAATTCAAAAATAAGCTAATTAAATTATAAGAGTTATTGCCTACAGGGCACAAAGAAATGCTAATTCATACCTTAAATACTGTAATACCACTTAATAGCAGCATTGGCCTGCCAACTATCAAAACCCACTTTTGCATACTATACTACTTGATCTTTTTACCTTGCATTTTTAAATTACAATTAATATCCTAATATAACAATAACAGATATTAATTAAAAATATTTATTTAGCAAAATTATTCACTGTACAGTAAGTTGCAATCATTTTCAAAACAAAATTATCATTTAATAATGAGATACTTTAATCTTTAAACTAGTCAAGGACAGAATAAACTAAAAAACAATACTGTCTTCAAATTAAAACATCTTTTACTATATTTGTAAAATATGAATTATAAAATTTACTAACAGAATTTACAAAGAAGGAAATGAATTTCCTTTGTAATATCATTTCCATTTCTTTTTTATTGCACTTGTACTTTAAAATGATTGTATCATAACTATAGATTTCACATATATCAACACTCCTCAGTTATACACCAAGTTATGGATTCTTACATTTCTTTTGTATTCACCTCTGATGGTTATTTTGATCAGCTGTGACATGTCCATATAGGAATTTGTCTGTTATTTACTATGTCACATTCCAAATTTTACATAGTACTTTTAGACTAAAAGGAGGATTTAGAGAACTGCAGCATTTAAAGGAAATATGGGGCAATGAATGTATGGTGAGATACAAGCCCTCTATAGTATCACAGGAACAAAATCTTTTTGTACTATGAGTGACAACTGAGCAACTGATAATTTACACAAACTTCAACTACTATAAAATAAAGATGTCATTTCAGGAATTCATAAACAGACTATAATAATCAAATTATTCACAATATTCCTATAAGTGCCTCCTACATACAGGGCCCTAGTGTAAAAGCTAACATCATGCCTGTAAGCTGAAGAAATAAATACTACAGTGCCAATGAAGGAAATAGAATACATACACAAAGAAAGCTCAGTATGCAAATGAGTTGCCAAGTGTACAGTGTACATATTCATGTCCCAAACTATTGATATACACTATTAGAAATAACTAATTAATCATCAGGACAATGCAACACAATTAAAGACTTTCTTCATTTATCTGATTGCTACTTATAATGCTTAAATATACTAGTACTGAATGTGCACAGTTTTCCTACAAGGAAAAATCAGAACTTAAACATTTTGGTTCATTATTCAAATATTATTGGAAATATTTAATCTTTTTTTCTGTTTTTTTATGCAACAAAGTAAAAAAATCATAACATTTACTAAACCCAAATCTAATTCAGGTTGAAACCATTAAAGAAACAAAAAGATAAAATAGGTACTTAATTTCTGATGTTATGTTTTGCTATTTCTTAAGATGGCAGACTGTCAGATATTACACTGCCCTTTCTTTATACATATGATGAAGATAGGGTTATAAGTTCTTGTTATTCTAATACCATAATTCTATATAGGTTTGTGTCTTCTACGTTACCTTGTAAAACTGTGTGAGCATGTACTTATCACTTACATATATGAATTAAAGGTTCCTTCAGAGTCTAAGGTAGAATTTGTTCTTTTCCCATTTTGACTTGGATCTCCTAGAGACAAAAACAAAAAAATTGAAGTAACATATATTGCAAAAGTGAGTATGTCACTTAAAAAGCACTGTGTGACAGCTCTATGCATTGGCACACTAAAAAAGATTTCACAACAACAGACATGTATACTCCCTTTCGTATCTCCCAATTATCTTTTGTACTCTGAGCCTTTTAGGGGAAAGTTCATGTGGATGTCAACATAAAAATCAATATCCAAACTCCTAATTTGTGTAAGAACACTGCCAAAGTCATTACTAACAGAAGAAGTACAGCATGATGCAGTTTTTCTGTGAGTCACAGGAACATGGAAGCTTGCATTACGTGCTCATATTTATGGACAAAGGCGATCTTTGTTAGAGACGAGATTGCCATCTCTAACCACGAGTAGAGCCAAAGAGTATACAGGCAGAGGACAAAGCTGGAAGCCGCCACTCTATCCAGCAGTCTCCTAAGGAGACAGGTAGAAGAAGCACAGAGAGGGAGATGTTACTTCAGAATGCACTTTAGGAACCTTCTAGTGCATCTCAACATTTCTTCCAAAAGATGTTGCTAACTGCTAATGTTATGTTTGAACACAGAAATACAAAACACAGAATGAAATTTTACCAAAAGGCCTTAGTATTTTGTGGTGGTTTAAAAGAAAATGGCCCAAAGGGAGTGGCACTATTAGGAGGTATGGCCTTGTTGGAGGAAGTGTGCCACTGTGGGGGTAGGCTTTGAGTTCACCTATGCTCAAGATACCACCCAGTGTCACAGTCCAGTTTCTGTTGCCTGCAGGATGTAGGACTCTCAGCTACTTCTCCTGCACCATGTCTGCCACCACACAGCCATGCTCCCCACCATGATGATAATGGACGGAACCTCTGAAACCATAAGCAAGTCCCAGTTAAGTGCTTTCTCCTGAAAGAGTTGCCATGGTCATGGTGTCTTTTCACAGCAATAGAACACTGACTAAGACATGTTTCCTGTAATAATATTTTTTTCACATAAAAAAATCAAGAATATATGTCAAATCAAAATTTGAATCATTATGTATGGACTAAGATAATATACAAGAAAATAAAATTTTAATAATATTTTAAAAGCTTAGCAATATCCCAGGGTAAAAAAAATTGTATAGGTAGAAATTTGATAGTTTACTTCATTAAATATATATATTTTAAATACAGTTTTTAAAAAGTACTACAGTATTAAATATATCACTTCTTCCTCAAAGCAAGTTATGAACAGTACATAATTAAATTCTACATTTCTAACCCCTACTATATAACTTTCAACATCATTTTATATTTAAAGCTTAATAATTAAATCATTTTTTAAATTATATCTTATAATTTTGATTTATAATGAAATATTTAAGGTTTTTTATATATAATATATAGACCTGGTCATATCAAATAGTAATTGTGAAGAATTCAGTTTAAAGCGAGATTAAATTTTTATATATAATACTAAGGTATTTTCATTCTAAATTATGCCACTCATTACATGGCTTCTAAAAACTGAAAGGTCATTTGTATGACAGTCTTGTGCTGTGTCATATAGGAATATTAGTTTTACCTCAGACTGTGGGGGTATGACCAGCATTTTTAATGTTCAGAAACAGACTCAGTTCTCATGCTGAACCTTTTGATTCTTTTTTTCAAAACATTTTTTTCAGAGCGTTTCTGATAACTTGGCTGTTTTATTTCTTTCTTTAAAAATTAAAATAGATTTCAGCATCCAAAAAGGGTGACATGTTATATTTAAAAAAATCCAGATCTTAAATGTTTAAGATTACTATAGCTGTGTGCATGCTAATTCTCTGACTACATGGATATGACTAAACATAGAATATTTTATTTTCATTAAAAATTAATAATATCAACATGAAATGAAAAGATAGAAGAAACGTATCTCAGTTAATTAAACAGAAATTTCCTGAAACATGCTCTTCAGCAGTGTGCAGTCACTTCCTGTGTGGCATTCCACAATCAGAATAGAAAAAGTATTATGATACACATGAAAACCAGTCTTCTTTCTCCTTAAAACTAAAGATTATGTCTATTTAAATATACAAAATATTATCTACAGAATTCTTGTTCATTTAGGCTGGATTTTATAAGAGCAAATATTTTTTAAAAACTCATTCAAAAAAGAAGTTGTGGGGCTTTTTTTGTTTTGTATTTTGAGTGTATCCTTATACAGCCTGGCTGGCCTGGAACTGGCTATGCACAGGAAGCTCCTACTTCTGCTGGGCTTAAAAGGCAACAACACCAGCCTGGTTCCTTTTTCTTTAGTTTGAAATTGTCACCAGTGAAAATGTCATATTAACTGTAACTTTCAAGGTGCTATAGAATGTAACAGGGAAAGAAAAAGCAGTTTTTCCTTATCAAAAACATATCAAATACAGGGTTGAATTGTTTCACTAGAAATATTTGTGAAAAGATTTCAGAGTTTGTTATATGGGGAAAAGCAATGAAGTTTTGAAGTGAGAAAAAACTGCTTTATTCTTTCAATCCTATAGTTGAATAATTACAGCAAATGTTAATGAAAACATCTGTTCCTTACTGTTAGAGAGCCTTAATTTTAGTATAGATGTTTTAGATTCTTATATTGGAGGAAACTTAACTTTTGAAAGGTTTCAAAACAAAAAAGACAGAGTTTGTAATTCTAGAAAATTGTACATGCAATATGCTGTGTCCTGTAGGGATTTTATTTGGAGGCGCTCAAAACCGGTAACTAAGAGAAAATCACCAACAGAAAGTTTGCCTTCCAATGAAATGGTGACATGCTGAAAGCACATCTATAGAATAGGAAACACCAAATGAAATCTCCAAAATACTTTATTGTTCATTCTAATTTGCTCTTTAATGTAGTAGAGTTAGTATTAATTTTAAAAGGAAAGGACGTGTAATTACAATAGAATATTAGAACCTATGTGTAGTTTCTCCCAAAATAACAACAGAGAGTGCAAGGGAGTTTAATATGATGTTTTTAGTTGTTATCCTAATTTGGGGACCAAGTTGTCAGAAAACCAGCAATAATTGAAGCAAGAATGTACAAACTGATTTCTACTCAGGCAGACAGACAAGACAGACAGATAGACACACACACATACACACTATTAAACTTACAGAAAGTATTCATATAACACAATTATAGGATAATAAATTTTGAAAAGTAATTTAACTAACAATATATACAATTTTTGGAATACAATTCTCATTTTAAAGGTATTTCAAAACCCAGTGTACAAAGTGATTTGTATATTTTAAATCAACTTATATAAGTATGTGTATGAATTATATACAACTATACAGCATACACATTCATTATTATAATATATAATTACAACAGTTTATATCTATAGATTCAACTGACCAATTCTTATGGCCACAAATGTTTGAGAAACACATACTACTATTTGTTTTTATTATTAATTGCAATTAACTTTAGAAAATGAGTTCATAACAAAATTAAAATAGTTTGGCTCATCTCTTGTCACAAAATAAAGCTTCCAGTGTTGGGATTGGGTTACATATAACTGAGTTGTTGGCCAAAGTGGTGCCATGGTAATCCACAAACAACCAGGCTGTTGCCAAGGCAATGGGTTGCTCTCCATAAACTGAGAGCAAAGCTACATTGCTGAAGACAACACCTACACAACTCACTGAACAAGCAAAAGTTGAGCTGCTGCTTTCATCTCTAGGTTCAAGCATTCTTTGGTAGAGGAAGATATTCTGTAGGATACTAAAAGAAAAATGTAAACACCAAATCAGCCAGAAACCGTTTGATCGACAATGGAATCCTGCCTGTAAGATATAATGTTGGCACAAAGCTTTCAGGAATTACCAACTAATAACTAATTTGACTTAAGGCCCACTCCATAAGATGGAACCCAAACACTGCTTAGGTGACGAAGAACCAGGAATCTAGGGTAAAACCAAATACTACTGGTCTAAAAAATGTAGCAGTAAAATGATTCCTAATAACATTTTACTGTGCTCATAGATCAGTGCCTTGGTCAGTCATCATCACAGAAACTTCCTTCAGCAACAGATAGGAACAAATACCGAGACTCACAGCAGAGTGAGAGACCTTGGAACACTCAGCCCTAAATGGGAGGTCTCCATCAAATCCCTCCCCTTAGGGCTCAGGAAATCTCTCACAAGAGAAAGTAGAAAAAGTGCAAGAGCCTCTGAAGAAGAGATGGAGGACCACCAAGAACACAAGGCTCTCTAAAGTAACACGATCAAAGCTCATACGAATACTGAGACTAAGGTGACATGCACAGAGCTGGTATGGGTCTGTACCAGGTCCTTTGCATACACACGATGGCTGCCAGTTTAGTGTTTTGATTCCTGAGTGGGGGAACAAGTGGGTCTCTGATTCGTGTGCTTTCTCTTGGGGTTCTTTTCCTTCTGTTTGTCTTGAACCTAATGTGATTTTTTTTGTTTTATGCCATTATATTTTATTTTGCTATATTTTATCATTATCCCTAATAAGTCTGTTTTATTCTTACTTTCTCCAATGAGAGACAGAAAGGGAATAGATCCAGATAGGCGGAGAGGTAGAAGGAAACTATGAGTCTTTTATACACAAACATCTGTCTGCTTCAAGAAGAGAGAATCAGAATTTTTAAACTAGGTTAAGTTAAAAAAAAACAGGCAGAAAAACACTATAAATAAGTGCAGTTACTCAAATGTGCCTTTCGTTTACATCTGAAAGCACTGAATTTGAAAGGATCACATCATGCAAAGTATGAATACTGAAAACACTTTACAGTAGAGACAGGCTCAGACTTGTGAGAGAAGTGCTACTGGCATTTTATGATTTAAGTAGTGTATGGGGGTGGGGTTTTGATTCAAACTAAGATGATGGAAAACATGAGGAGGCCTAGTAGAGATCTGAAAACTTGTATCTTTTAAAAAGGCTAGCAAAGAGTAATTAAATATTTTTATTAAACTTAATATCCTCAGAAAGAATATCACAAATCATGATTTAAAAATAGCCATGTGTTGACACATAGTAGTTAAAGCCAAATTATAAAAAGGGTCAGTTTTCATCTATCAACATTGTAGCCACTGAGAGTATTATATTATTTCCAAAACTAAAACTAGTAACAGCCACCACAGATTGATGTTTTATGCAAAAATATGAAAATTGACCTTCAGGTAAATATAAGAAACTCATGAATGAGTTTCTATTTTATTACTGTTAATTTATCTACAGCATAGAGATCAAATAATGCTCTATTTTAGTTCTCTATGTTAAAATTATTATTTTAAATAATAAAAACCCTTTTGCAAACAAACAAACAACCATTTTCTTGGACAACCTCCAAAGTCAGATCATCTTGTACCATGTGCCATCAGGACACATTAAGAAAGGTTCCTAAAATACTCATGAAACATGGACTTTCACATATTTAAATAGTAGAGAAAAAGAGATGAAGAAGATGGCTTCATTGGTTTAGCACTTGCTCAATAAAGCACAGATACCTGACTTTAGATCCCAGCGTCTCTATGAAAGTCTAGTATGAACAATCGTGTCTGCAACTCCAGTTTAGGGGTACAGAGACAGACATACTACGGGCCTCCTTAGTCAGCCAGTCCAGCAGAAACAACAAGCTCTAAGTTCAGTGAAGAGATATTGTCTTAAAAATTAAGGTTGAAAAACATAGAAGTATTTCAATAAGCTCTCTTGCTTTCAGGAACAACCCAGGTGCACACAAATACACCATACACAATCAAGCATGCTCACAAAATTAAAAATAAGAAAAGAGGAAAAGAAAAAATTCAGAAATGTATGAGTGGTGGATAGCAGAAAGTGGTGCTGGTCTTCACGTGGATGGGAGGGTTGGGGTAAGAACCTACAGAGTTGGTGGGTCAAAGTCTAGAATCTGCAAACAGTTCCCTCTTGAGAGCCGCACTCTATACAAACTCTTAAGTGACATAGGACTGACAGAATTCTACCAGACTATGGGGAAAGGTCTTTGAGTGAGCAATCAGAATACAGTTTGGCTGACTGAGTAACACAAAGGTGATACTTAGACCCTAAAGGGTTTCCTAGATGATTTCCATGATTCATGAAATTTTCCAAAATAATAAGTT
The DNA here is from genome assembly GCA_001685095.1 of Ellobius talpinus. Lineage (NCBI taxonomy): Eukaryota > Metazoa > Chordata > Mammalia > Rodentia > Cricetidae > Ellobius > Ellobius talpinus. The sequence continues at coordinate 28,733 of LOJH01005082.1, forward strand.
CTACTATGCTGAGCAAAACTATGTCTTACTATAGAAAAAATATAGTTTCACAAATAATTAACAAAAGACATTAAATTATGGTCTATTTAGAAGTGAATTAGAATTTAGCATTGAGCTAAGCCAACGCTATAGGCTACCTAACATGATAGTATCAAGCTTCTACTATACACCCTAAGAGCCTACAAGCCATCTGGCCTTTAAAACTATTGTCCCCATAAAGAGTTGTTGCCTAGAAATGCTGTAATTTGGATAATTATAAAATCTTAGTAAGCAAAAAAAGTAACAAAACAGACTTAGAAAAGAGTTGCCTAAGAAGTATACATGTTGTCAAAGAGTACTAGAAATTATTTCATTGGATTTGGAAAATAGTATTAAGGCCAAAGATAATCATACAACTTTGCCTTTCAAGACATAAAGAAAAGGTCTCACTGTGTAGTTAAGACTGATGCATCAGTCAACATCCATAACAACTATCTTAGGAAAATACAAATGAACTATGGATGATTAACATTTGGTCTTAAAAAAATGTCTTTTTGGGTTTTTTTCCCCCTTAAGAGTCATACTGGATGTTTGAAACCTCTTAAAATGCAAAGACATTCATTAACTGAGGAACTTTAGGGAACTGATGTCTGAAAAACTCATGCAAACTATTTGCAGGATATAAACTGCCATTTATTAACAAGAGTAACTAATCTCATTTATGTTTTCCAGTTGATAACTGAATACATTCTTTCAACTAAGAATTATACTTAAATATTTCAAATCTGGGTTTCAAAGTTCAGAAAAAAAATCCTAGATAAATGTTTTCAAACATATCATTAGTACTACAAAACACCTATCACTACAAATGAAAGTCACTGAAAACTTTATATATTTGATTCAAAACATTTACCAACCTTACAAAATTCAAAAAAACCACAATGATTCAGAAAAGTGTACATTACTTTCAATTGCTGTTTTCAAAGAGTTCACAAAAAGCTGGGTGGTGGTGGCACCCGCCTTTAAACCCAGCACTGGGAAGGCAGAGGCAGGTGGAGCACTGTGTGTTCAAGGCTGCCCTGGTCTACAGAGTGAATTCCAGGACAGTCAAGTCTACAAAAAGAAACCCTATCTCAGATAAAAATAACAACCAAAAAAGTTATCAAAAATTCTAAACTCATGCTAACTTGTAATTATTGTTTTATAATTCATAATTATTTGTTAATAGAAATGTCTTGTTAAACCTGACAATAACCAGAAATATGATTGCATCTTTAAACCTATGACAAACTAATGATCAAATTTAATAATTTATACATACCATGAAAGATATCAAAGTAGTTTTTATTGATAATTTTATACAAACTAACAAATCAATAGATATCTAGATGAATTATAAGTAGGTCCTAATTAATAAATGCATTTTCTAATTCAAGCTTGGATTTATGCACCTAGATCATCTTTTCAAGAATTTAAAGTTCTGTGGGTAGGCACTTGTTGAGTACTCCATGTTACAGAAAGCAGAAAGCTGGTGAAAATGTGTTTGAACAAGAGGACACATTACAGTCCCAGGAAGCAGAAGAACTTGGCAGTTTCAGCCACATGGTTCTAGCTTTAGAATCAAGGAAACAAAATGGGGTTGTGGAATCTCCATCTGAAGCTAAGGAAAGCTGCTGAGGCCATGCATGTGTCTCAGGAGTCACCTGCACAGAGGCCCAGAGAGGCCAGTGCGTGAAGCTGTGAAAGTGAGACTCCAAGATGTTGGAGATGTCAGCGTCATAGGATACCTGCCAAGAAAAGCTGCTAACAGGGTATGGAAACAGCCCAAGAGACAGAAGTATTATATTGCAGTCAACAAATCTGAAAAGATTTGGAGAGCTGAACAACATTTTGACATCAGACATGGAGATGCAGAGTTTGCAGTTTACCCAGCTGGTTTTTGGTCTCGCTTTGGTCTAGTATTTCCTCCCTATGTTCCCTTTTTGCCCATTTGGATTGGAAGCATACATCCTGTGCCACTGTAGGCTGTATATTGGGAGGATGAAATATCTGCTTTTTAATATTTATTTTACTGGGGTTACAATTTGGAAATTATCTTGAGTCTCAGAAGAGAACTTGAACTTTGGATTTTTAATCAGTGTTGAGACTGTTACAAAATACGGGAACTTTTGGTGTTGGACTGATTGCATTTTTGCATTACCATATGGCCATAGCCTATGGTAGTCAGAAGTAGAACGTGTTGGATTGAATAAGAAATTCACCGGAGTGGCACTATTAGAATGTATGGCCTTGTTTGAGTAGGTGTTGCTTTGTTGGTAGGTCACTGGAGGTGGGTATGGAGGTTTCAAAAGTCCAAGCCAGGCCCAGAGGCTATCTCTCTCTTCTTGCTGCCTGCTGATCCAATTATACAAATCTCAGCTACCTCTCCAGCCTCATGTCTGCCTGTGTCACATCATGCTTCCCAACCAGATAAAGAACTAAACCTCTGAACCTGTGAGCAAGCCCCAAGTAAATGTTTTTCTTTATAGTAGTTGCCAAGGTCATGGGGTCTCTTCACAGCAACTGAAAAATACTGAGATAGTGGGTCTCATGGTAAGAACTCGGTTCTTTATGTCAAGATAACAGAAAGGCAGTAAAAGAATGGGTTAAAGCACAAGAAAAGCATAGTGAGATCTTCAGTTTTTAAATGATAATTGAACTTCCGACTAACACCATAGAGGTAAGCCTAGGAAGAACTAGGGTGGATGTAGGAGACTAGATGAGTCTTGAGATACTCTTGATGACAAAAAACTATCAATGTTGCAAGTGGCCTTGTAAGGAATGGCAACTGCGTGCCTTCAAAACTTCACTATTAGAATCACAGTTGAACTGTTCAATCACTGATTTGAGTACTATCTAATTTTGTTTGTCACTGGGACACAGAAAGATATAGATTATTAAAAACCCCAGTGCCAAGAATAGGATAGTTCCCCACTGTGAGTTGTTAGAGTTCCACAGGGCACCTCAAACAATACAGGTCTTTGCTAATATGACAAGGGCAAGACAGTGCAGAAGCTCCTTCATCTTGTATTCTTGCTGAGGCCATTTCAATATTTAATTTCCTTTATGGAGAATTCCTGTGGAAATGATTCTAGAAAATGGAGGTCAAGCTGCCCAAGCTTCTGTTAAACTGCCCTACTTTTACAGAACCTTCCTCTCCAACTAACTGCTTATCTTAGTTTCTGTAACCACTTGTTTGTGCAAAACATCTAGAGCTGCCAAATGAGATATAGGATGTGATTTTTGTCTTTAAAAGCCCCTTGCTCTAAATGTTTGGCAGTGCATTTGGGTCCTGAATATCTGTGTGTACTCCCAGTCAACTGGAATAAAGACTTTCAATTGGCTACAGGGGAAAATCAGCCAAAGAGGGACAATTTTATGCAGGTACTGCCAATGGTGAGTCATCCTGCCAAGGACAAGGTATTTGCATCATGTCCTTAAATTATAATCTTGTGTCTTCACCTTATTTGAGGTTTGCTCAAATACCCAACAAACAATGCTAACCTAGAGAACCTCGTAATTTTTCATGCTCCTGAATCTACTTGCCATGCTTGTGCTAATGGTTTGACAAACTATGTCTCCTCTGACTCAGGGGAAAATCACATTCCTACTCTATGCATACTAGTCTATGTTATGCTCCAGGTATATGCCTATAATAGAGATGAGAGGAAAACCCACATGACTTCAACTTCATGTCAACGAAGGACAAATGGACCCCAATTCAGTTCCTGAATCCTATAGGAGCAGGAATAGCTAGTGTAACTGCCATAGGTACCTCAGTCTTAGACTTAGGCTATTTACAGAATTCTGTTTCCAGGCTGGAGAGCATGTTGACTCCCTTGCAGAGAGGCAGTCCTAGAGGACTAAGGGAGATCTCTGTATGGCTTTAGGAGAAACTTGCTGTTTCTATGCCACACAATCATGGATATTTAGAGAAATCCTTGCCATGATCAGAGAAAAACTCATAAGAGGGGAAGAAAGGAGGCAACATTAGAAAACTGGTATCAGGCTGTTTGCCTGGCCCCCATGGCTGGACAACCTTACTGTCAGTACACTATCTAGACCACTGATTCTTAATGTGACTAGAACCAGGGAAATGGTGGGAACCTGCATCTTCAACTGCATGACCAACTGTATCAAAGAGAGAATAAACTCAGTTAAGATATTTGTCCTCTTAGAACAGGGTAAGTCCCTGATTTGACTCATGCCTATAGAAGCAGTGGAGAATGTCACAGGGGAGGATGGCACAGAGGTTCCTCCAGGATGCCCAGCTAGCTATCTCAGCTTCTATTAAACTCCCTGCTTATACAAGTTTCCCCCATAGCTGCAGAGCAAGGTACCAAGCTATGGTTTTTGCCTTTAAAAGCCCCTTGCTCTATATTCTTGGAGCTGCAATTAGGTCTTGACTACCTGAGCATAGCCCTAGACAGCTGAATAAAACACTTTCCTTTCACTATAAACGGTTTCTCTTGTGGGCTTCTCATAAGTGAGTTCTAGGAGAGCAAGGACTACATAGAGACCTTGTTTCAAACCTCACCCCACCCCCTCAAAAGACTGACATGTCAGATGTAAAACTGTACATGATAGTATATTATTTGATAGTTACGGTTCTGAAAAGCCTTGGGACAAGGAGCCCAAATGGCATTTTTGAGCTACTAGAATATTACCCACAGGCCCATTAGAATGGACTTCAGACATGTCTGACCTATGAGCCATTCCTTCAGAATACCATTTGCTTAATGTGAGCCTAAGGGGTTTATTGGCACTAACTCCTTGACTTACACCCCCAAACATGGGATCAAATCAGATCAACCAGGCTGCTCTTTCCCTGGTATTGTGGGATTAGGGAAAGCAAACTACTAGACTGCCAATCAGCAATGTCTTCAGAAAATACTATTCAGAGACAAGGGGAAGTTGTCAGAACTGAAATAAAGCCACACAGTCATGGCGTACTTGCTTGTAGTACTAATACTTATGGAGCTAAAATAGAGGTTCATAAATTTGCGGCCAGCCTAGGCTTCTTGATGAGAAGACCCTTTCAAACTAATGAGATGAGATTGCTTGAGCCAACCCTTCCAAAAGTAACAAAAAGCCTAAGGTTATGAAAAGATGCTTCCTCAGGCTTCCTGACTTGAGACAAAAGCCTGACAGCTTAAAACAAAGGCTTTGTAATTTTCTGTCTCCCACCAGTAGGCCCTGCTGATGGACTGGCTCAGAAAGTTCAAGGCCTGCTCAGGACAGGTCACAAGAATTCTGTGGCAACCAAGGATCCCAGCTTTCTTAAAACTGATCAGAGACTAACACTCCCCCTTCCATCCCCACCCTGGGAGAAGTGTTAAGTCTCTAGCTCCTCGTCCCCTCTCTGCTTTGCAGAGGGCCTTTTCCTCTGTGTGCTTATTCAGCTTCCTCTCCCCTTCACAAAAACCTTCTTCAACTGCTGTTACTGTTTGACTTGTTTGATATTTCACTGCTTTTCCTGCCTATTATTTCTTTAACTGGCAGAGAAAGAAAACCCAATCAAGGTCCCTATATATACAGATATACTGAAATCGCTCTAACTGCCTGTCATAATAGGAAGTCAAAGAATTTTGCATAATAAAAGCAGGCTAAAGGTGTTGCTGACCATTAAGCCACTCCTACAGATAATACTGGAAGGAATTCTTTAGTCTGAAGAAAAAGATGAGCATACAAAAGAGACTGTAGTAAGGAAAAGAGACAACTATATGTCAGTCATTAAGCAAAATAAGTATAAAAAGCTATCAAACACTATGAAATCAAAATGACAGGAAGCAGAATACCCTTTCAATCGACAACTCTGAAGAACAATTGTCTAAACGCATCACAATACCGACTAATACCTTGGATTAAAAAACAGATACCTTCTGTAATGGTTGTTCTGTCTCTTTAAGAGACATTCCCTCCCCCATCTGCTGAGGCAGGCTGATCTTCAGCTTCTGGCCTGAGCTCGCTTTTTTTTTTGGTCTTCCTCTCGGAGAGGTAGCCTTGCTTCTGCCTCTCTCCCCACTTCTCCGCTTCCCCCTCTCTTTCTCCTCCTCCTCTCTCTCTCTCTCTCTGCCCCGCTTCTCCCTTCCCCCTCCATAACCCCCTGAATA
>LOJH01005083.1:0-11655 GCA_001685095.1 Ellobius talpinus
AGCTGGGCGGGATAAAAAGCAGGCCAGCCCGCTTGCTCCCCTTATCACTACAAGCTGGTCATTAGCAACAACTTCTATTGACAATATCAAATGAGCCTGAGATTAAATAGAGTTATCTCAGAGGGCTAAACTTCAAACTGTTATAGCAGGAAAGGTCTTTGTCATCAACACATCTCCTGCCCCTGCTGTCTTCTTTCTCTCTGAGACTGGACACATACTCAAGTACAGTAAGTTTTCTGAGGGACCATATATTCTACCTTTACACAGACCCCTGGATTCTAGGGACAGAATTTCCTGGATGCATGGCATTGTAGGAGACCCTTGGCTTTCCAGACGCACATCCATCCTTTGGAAGATTTCTGGTCACACAGGAAACCAATCAGCCATTAGATTTGACACACATGACTTCACCTGTACAGGACTCAGACTGTTGAAGCCTCCTCTACTAGAAGGAAGCCTTCTCCACCAACCTGCGTGTGGTGGTGAGTACATGTGTATCTGTGTGTGGTCATGTGTGAGTGTGGATGTCCAAGTGTGCTCATGCATGTGGAGACCTGAGGTCAGCTCCAGGTATCATTCCTCAGGACACCCTCTACCTTACAGATTTTTGAGGTCTTTGTTGACCTGGAACTGACCTATTTAGCTGGCCCATGAGCCTTTGCTTCCCCAACCCTGAGATACAAGGCCATCCCATCAAGCTCAGCTTTCAAAGACAAAAACAAACAAACAACAATGAAAAGATGTGTTCTAGGATGGAATTCAGGTCTTCACACTTGCAAGGCAAGTAATTTACCTCCTAAAGCGATGACCTCAGCCCTTTGACCGACCTTGAATGCCCTTGTGCCTCACCTACTCTGCCGATCCCCAAACTCAACACCAGGGCAAATGAGAAGGGAAGGAACATGTGGTCCATAGCCATGTGAGCTCACAGCTCTCTCTCTGATTCCCTGCACGGACCAGCCCAGTGAGGTGAGCCTCACTCTGGACTCTTGAGGACAAAGAGCCCCACATCAAGCAACTCTTCTCATTGTTCCCAGCAGTGCAGGGCATCTGCTCCTCTTTCTCGCCTTCCTGGATAATCTCCTTTTATCCTGCAATGCCTTAAAAATAGCTCAGAGCAATTTTCAAAGCCTAATAGTCATTAAAAAGAGGTGTTAGGAATGAACACATCCACGCAGGCTCAAAGCACAGCACGATTTCCAGCTGTCTCATTAGCATACCAACCAGTCATCCAAGGAGTGGAGATTTCCCAACCTCACCCTTTGGGAAGGCTTCAGGACTTCACACCCTTCAGACAGATATCTGTGAATGCTTGGAGTTTTCCTAGAGGGAAACCAAGGGCATGTGCCTGTCACCTCACGGCCTGAATGGACAGGCATATGTCCCTGTGGTCTCTGAGGCCCCTAAAGAGAACACAAAACCACACACTATTCCTGAAGAACAAACCAAACTCTCAGGCTGCTGAGCTGGCTGTGGTCCAACAAGATGATGATTAAATACAGTGAAGTAAACATTCTGTCCATTCTCTGGGATAAATTGAAGTTCAATATTGTCCTTGATCTTCCATTCCCTCCGCTTAGCAGCCTTTGCGGGGCTCTTGAAAATTACCACAGCTTTCTCCTGCAAGAACTTTCCTCCCTTCAGTGGGGTGCAACACGTAGCGTATGACCAATATGCTTTTGACAGACTAAAACTTTGCTTCAAATTATGGGATACACGCCTAAGGAAGTTAGCATCATTGCTAACCGTATTTGTGACGCCATACATCTAGTGACTAGAGTTTGACCATACACCCCATTTACTAGAATTTACTCCAAACGGCTTTTGAGACTTTTCAAAAGTCAAAAACCTATCCTCAATGCACCAACCTCTGCCCCTGATTTACGAAGTGGTTTGAGATATTGCCTTGGAATTCCAAAGAATACATTAAAAATGGCCCAAAGGACAGCTGTGTGACAGTGTGTGCTATGGGGGACAGCATACTTAAGCATCATGACTCATAGCAACTTTGAGAGGGGAACAACTGTTTGGTCACTCAATGCATTCTTACTTCATCTGTACTTTAAAGAAAACGACACAAGTCAAGCTTCACTAACCTGGAAAGTTCACAGCGCCCCCAAGTCTGATGGCCTTTGACTAGAGTCTACATACAAAAGCCTGCGTCATTCAACTTGGTTTAATGCACAAATACAAAAATACTGCCTCAAATCTTTACTGGTGTTTCTGTGGAATGCATCTACGACACACAAGGAACATTGTATTTAGCACTGAGAACCAAGCCCAGGTCTTCTCAATATGTACTTCAAAATCTGAACCATAACCTGCTTAACTGTGAACGCATTCACGGAACATGCTTGAATGGGCACTAGGCACAACTGTGATAATTGTCTTAGCCAGCCTACAAACCACAATCCCAGAGAACTTAGACAACAATGCGGATACTAAGAGAGACTTACATAGATATAATTTACATGGGTAGTAGAAAGTAGAAAAAGACAAAATCTCCTGAGTAAATTGGGAGCATGGGGACCTTGAGGGAGGATTGAAAAGGGGAGGGAAGAGGCAGAAAGGGGAGCAGAGAAAAATGTAGAGTTCAATAAATATCAATAAAATAAAAAAAATTGAAAAAAAGAATACATTCTAGCAGAGAAGGCAAGGTAACAGTTTGTATTCCCACCTAAGATGGGTGGGGACCATAAAGCAATGGGGCCACCACTTTACACTCTGATTTGTCTCTTTTGATTTCAATTTCTGTTTTGTAACTTGTATGCAGCCATCTCATTTCTTAGTATTTCTGCTAGAAGAAGGTCAGCTTTGCTGTGCAGGGAGGGCTCGGACCAGGTACTGATTGTGGCACTGTTGGTAGAAGAAGAACTTGAAAGCCGCTTGTGCACCACGTAGAGACTGCGGTCAGTGCACACGATAGCAGGCTGGGTGGCAATGTTTGAGGGCCAGGTGGGTATCTGCTCACAGTGTGATGAGTACATGGCGGTGTGAAATGTATGTTCAGAAAAAATACTATCGCATGTTATCTATTGCTCTCTTCCTTGTATTCATTCTTTGAGAATTGCATATAGTATATTTTGATTATGTTCACCCAACTCCTCCCCGGTACACTCCTCTTCCCCACTTAGCCAACTTTTATCCTCTTTTATTCCTTAAACCTATTAAATACAGTTTGGGCTGTCCATAAGCTCTGGGGTGTGTGGCCTTCTACTGGAATGTGGTTCATCTAGCAGTTTTCTATTTCCCTAAGGAAAACTGACTATCTCATTCCCAGAAGTTATCAGTAATTCCCAGTCCATATATATTCCTAGGTATAAAAATACACGTATCTTTATGTGTATATATGAAAACACATACATTTAAATATGTATACACAAACACATATATACACATATATATTACTCATCTCTCTGTATATATTTATAATATTTTTATATATATACATCTGTATAAATAATTATTGATCATATTTAATTCTATATATAATATATTTATACATTATACTATTCATATATCACAATATATATGTTCATAATATATAAATATATAATATTTATAATATATAAATATTTATGTATAAATAGTATAATATAAGTATAAATATTATGCAATACATATGGAGAGAGAGACAGAGAGAGAGAGAGAGAGAGAGAGAGAGAGAGACTAATAGTTTGCCTGTCAAAGTCATGACAGAATTAGCTAGGATAACAAGGGAAATCTATGAGGGGCTTAGATATAATTACACAAATACACAAACACAAATATCTTGGTCTTGCATTTTTAAATGGTCACTCTAACTACAAGTTACTCATAGAAGCCAGAAGAGGAGTCAAGAAGTGAATGAGTAATTGCATCCCATACCTTCACAGGTAGCATAGCCACCTGACAGTGCATACACAGCTTTGGTAACCTTTGAGGGAGTCCAGGCTTTCCTGGTGACATTGAGCCCTTGGAAGCCTCCAGCCAGGCCCTAGGGTGCATTGGACATCAATGGTGCCGAGACTGTTCACAGCAGTTTTAGCCCTTAGACGTGCTGAGGGAGAGGGTGCAGAACAGGTAGCTGCTTAAAAACTGAAGCGAAGAAACGTCTCTTTGCATGCAATCGTGTCCAGGGGTGAGCTGCAGTGGAAGTAGGCAGAAATCTCACAGTTCTCTGGGCATCGAGACTGGGACCTGAGTGAACTCGAACAGTTTTTTTTTTTATAGTGTGACTCAATTAGGAGGGAAAAGAAAAAGCTCACGATTGGGGCTTGCACCTGAGGCATCTAAAGTGCTTAATGAAGTTACTGTCACCCTAAATCACATCCTTATTCTTAGGATGGTGCACAGATGGTCCCATCTTGAGTCCCTTCAAAATGCAGTGACTCTGATGGGTAGAGGTGGAGTCGATGCTCACCAAGCACCTGTGATGCAGTCCATTGAGAATCAGGACACTTCAGGTTCGCTTAGGGCCTATGAAAAATGGGCAGGGCTTGAAGCAAAGGAAAGGACACTGCAGGAGAATGCTGTGAGCCTAAGTCAGAATCCCAGGTCTGCTGGCTGATGACACCTGAGACGGAATGCAAAACCATGACTTCTTGTGACTGCCGTTCTCTCGCTTTCACTGAGCATCAGTATAGAAGCAGCTTGCCCGGAGAATGGAGCAGGGACAATGTCTCTGCCTACTTTCACAATTCTTGTGTGACGGTTGATATTGTCAACAGGATCTAGAATAATCTGGAAGATAAACTTTTGGGCTCATCTGTATGGGAGTTTCTGGATTCAGTTACTGTGGTGGGAAAGCCTACCCTAAATGTTAAACACGTCATCCCAAGGGCTGGTGTCCAGGCTGAGAAAGCAAGCTGAGCTCCCCCTGCTACCTAACTATGGATGCTATGTGGCCAGCCACCTCACGCTTCTGCCACTATGCCTGCTCTGCCATAAAGTTACCTCATTAAACCAAAAATAAGCCCTTCTCGAGTTGCTTTTATCAGGTGTTTTCCTCTGCAAGGAGAAAATAACCAATAAAATACACAGTTAACCTTTGCCACGTTGTACATTTCATTAGAGCGCTTCTGCTTTTCCAGCTGCAGGTGAGCTCCCGCTGCCCACACGTGCTTCCTGCCTGGAGGGTCAGTGCTGTGTGTGGAACGTGTATGATAGCAGAATGGCATCTGAGCGCCTGTCCTGTGCTTTCCGAACATCTTTGTGCCTGCATTACAGGTGCCAAACTGATGTCCTCCAAGGTAGGGCCCTTTCTACACATCCCAGAATCGCCATAGTGCCGCAGTGAGTGGAGCCAGCTGAGACGATCTGAGTTGAAGAATCTGTTGTCCTCCATTCCAGAGACAGGGCAGGATGAGAGGAGGAAGCAAAGCTTTGCAACAGGGCTGTCAGAGTTCCAAGGACGTCAGCCCCACCCTGTGATCCTAGAGTTCAAAAGGAATTGCCAGGGTCCAGGGGACCAGTTTGAGGAGATGGCTGTGTCAATGAGGAGCCTGGCACATATTTGGATTTGACGTCTTCAGTACCCTTATAAAATTCTGGGTGTGGAGGCAATGTGCCCGTAGTCCCAGCTCTGGGGATGGAGTTAAAAAGACAGACAGGAGAGCTCCTGGAGTTTGCTGGCCAGTCAGTCTAACCAACTGATGAGATCCTGGTTCAGTAAGAGCCTCTGCCTCAAAAAGTAAGGTGGATAACAGCTGGGGACACCAGGTATTCACCTCTGACCCCATAAGCACATGAACCCACACACATATGCAGTCCCCCACATGAATATGTGCATACAAACACACACACACACCACAAACTTATACACACCCTACACACACACATACACATCAGAGGCTGGGGAGATAGCTTAGTTGATAAAGTTTTTGCTACACAAGCATGAGAATCTAAGTTTGACCCACAAACCCACACTTCCTGTGTTCAGTCCCTTCACCCACTTGTGACTCTTGTATGACCTTTCCTCTTGCTCAGCAGCCCTACCCCATGTCCCATACTCCGAATAACAGCAGTGACACAGCACTATAGGAATATTTATCCAGGAAACTAGAGAAGGGACGTAGAAGTAAAGTCTCCCAGTGGGGAATGTGCGTGTCTCCGCCATGATGATGTGGTGGTGGTGATTTTTGCCAGTAAAACTGTATTTCCCTGTCAAGCCATTTATCCATAGTCCTCTGTGTACTATGACAACCCCTGTCACGAAGCTGCAGAGAAGAGAATTGCCCAGAAGCTTATAGGCCAGCTAGCCTGGAGTAGGCAAGGTGGAAGGGGAGAATCGACTCCTGAAAGTTGTCCTTTGACCTCCACACACATGACATATTATGTATGTGTGCATGCGCACACACACCCACACACCACAATAAACAAAATATGGACAATCCTTAAATTTTTAATTTCACATAAAATCCACATTTACAGATTAACTTACAAAATTAGGAGTTTTGTCATTGTGCGCTCCTGTTCCACACTGGTAGGACAGGATGGAAAAATGGCTCAGACATTAAGAGCATTTGCTGCTCTTTCCACGACTTGAGATCTGTTTCAAGAATTCATAAGGCAGCTGACAACCTGTAGTTCCACTTCCAGGTGCTCTGATGCTTTCTGACATCCACAGGCACCACACACACACACACACACACACACACACACACACACAGGCAAAACACTCATACACATAAAAATACATCTAGACATTGCATATTGCAATGGCTGTCTCGAGTCCTCTATTAGGACTGGGGTTTCTGGGTCGCCGTGGCCCCACATCGACCATCAGACTTGATTCTTTACCCTAACCTATTACTTGCTCACCTTGGCAGACACTGGGATTTTTAGCCTGTGTTTGTGTATTAGGAACATCCAGAGAGATGGAAGCAGAAATAGGAAGAAATGTGCTCAAAGGAGTTGGCCATATGGCTATGGAGGCTTGACTAGTCCAAAATTGAATGGGAGCAGTCAGCTGACTGGAGATTCTACAAAGTCATTCAGTTCAAGTCCAAAGGTCACCTGTTACAGGTCTGCAGAGTCAGGTCATAGTTCAAGGCCACAGACACCCAATGGAGAGTTCCCTATTATTGAGGAGGTCAGCTCTTTGTTCTACTGAGGCTTTCTATTGACCAGACGAGGAGCATAGACTCTGTAGACAGCAATCTGATTTTCCCAGTGTTCACTGTTTTAAATAGTGATGTCTTCCACACACATCACAAGAGATGGCACGTAGTAAAACTTGAACCAAACTCTGGGCATCATGGCTGGCCAAATTGATATATGAGATTACCAGTCACAGACTGGCCCCCTTGCCTGATATACCAGCCTTATCCAAGAACTAAGCTTAGCATCCTCATATTGAAAAGAAGGGGAAACATGATCTGACTGGATTAGAAATTTCAATTTTTGTCAGATATTTACTTTGCTTTTTTTCTAAGAAAAATTCTTTAGGGCAGACATCTTTGGTTATGGTTCACTTTTAACAAGGACACCTTTAATCCAGAGAAGACACAATTGTACAGGAGAACCTTTCCTGATGGTAGCTTTACATGTCAACTTGACTAGCTGATGGCTGCCAGTTATTTGGTTAAAGATGGGTCTTAGGTGTTTCTGTGAAGGGATCTTACAGAAAGTATTTGCGTCCATAGTTCGTTGGCTTGAAGTAAAGGAGATGAGCCCCACGAGTCAGGGTGACCTTTGCCTGATTCATTGAATATCAGAGCAAATCCCAAGGATTCTTAGAAGGACTCCTGCCCTGAGACTTACATGGAAATCATGTCTGTTTCTAGTGTGCCAGTGTGTGGTTCTAAACCTACTGGCCCTACAGTCCTGTGATCCATTTCCTGGTATGTGCGTGTGGTTGTGGTGTGTGTGCTGTGCACGTGTGGAGTGTGTGTGTATGTGTGCTTATGTGTGTGGTGGAGGAGGAGCAAGTTTTCTTTCTCTCGAGATCTCTGAATGACATCAAAGTGTCTCCAAGGAAACGTCATCCCTGAGCAGCTGAGCCAGGAATTCGTGTCTGAACGCTTTTCTAGCTCTTTTGCCTGATGCTGGAGGAAACTGGGGCCCTGGGGACAAGTCAATGGTTAGAGCACCTGCCTAGCATGCATAAGGATCTGGATTTAGCATCAGCCTCCATCCCCAACACACACATTTATATTCTCTCCATATCCCCCCCTTCTCCAGATTATTAAAGAGGAAATCAGGATACTGAACACTCAGAAGACTCCCCAGCCCGTGTAGTAGGTCACTGGAGGAGGCGAGTGCCCATTCGTTTTCAAGCCTCTTTTCTTGTCCATCACTTCTTGCCTGAGGCATAGCAATTTGTGAATGAGTTTGAGGAGACTACTCATTAAGAGCCAAGTGGGAAGCAGGCTAGACATTTTGTACTTAGAAAAAACAAGGCGCTGGAAGATATGTGTCATTGCCCTAATTCCATCTCTTGCTATATTTGCAATCTCGGGCACATTTCCCAAACTTCTTTGGCTTCCATTCCCTTATCACAAAGGGCAGAGATGGTGTCAACTCTTTTTTAATTCTTGGGGTTTTGGTGATAAAATAAAAATCAGATCTTAGGGTACCCTTCACATCTAAAGAATGATTTAAAAAATTAGAAAGAACACCCCCTGCCCCACCACACAGACAGACCACACACGCGCGCGCGCGCGCGCGCGTGCACACACACACACACACACACACTAGCCACGGTTTCCTCAAGCTACCCGAAGTGCAGTCTGCTCTAATGGCTGTAAACAGGAGACAAAAACAGGCTCTCAGAGCCTTCCTCCCTGCTGTCCTCCTCATTATAAGAGCTAAACAAATAACAAGGACCCCTGGGAAAGACCTACACATGTCGTTTTCTTCTGTGTTAAGATGCATTTGACTGCGCAAGGGAGTTTTCCCTAGTAGGCCCCTGAACCCCTACTTGACTAACTCCTGCCCAGACAGGATCGAGGACACTGGGCTCTGTGAAGTGTAAGCAGTCACTGTGAACCGTCGGAACCCAAAGTCTTTGCGGCCTCAAGTTGTCCACATTGACTTTCCTGTTGGAACTGCACCCCTGCCACACACACATAGACACACACACACAGCGCGTGTGTTTTTCATTAAACATTTTATTTGATTTCCATGTCCCTGACAGAATTCAAAGCATAATTCATATCTCAGCAAGTCTCACCCAAAGAAAAAAATAATAGAACAAGGCCCTCAAAACCTTCAGTAGGGGCTTGACTTTTCTGGGCCTTATTTCAGTCACCTGCAAATCGGGACTGTGGTGCACGGTGGTGAATGTCCAGAAGTGAGTGAGAAACAGAAATCTGTGTCCAGTGGATGTAGGACTATCTGAGCGCCGACCATTGTTCTCCACACAAACAGTAACAAGAACCAGGCCTGATGCTTTAGAGGAACATGCTCCACCATCACCCACAAGGACAGGCTTCCCAGATGACTGAGTTGTTTCCCTGCAGTGAGTTTTCCTGGGGCACAACAGACAGGGGAAATATTTGCTGTACAGTATTGGAAGGTTTAGGAAGTTATCCACCAAAGCTGAAGTGAACGGATATTCAGTGGCTCAAATGTTCCTTCCTTGGTGGTTAGGCTAGTAGTGCATGTTTCAACAAGACGGTACCACCCTTTAGAGAAGGTTTAGATAGAGGCTGTCCTGATGCCTGGGTTGGTCCATACAAGGAGGGGCCAGCATATCACAGAATGTTCTCAAGCTCCTCTCTTCCTACCTGAGTCAGCTCAAAGCCTCCCCACCCATCAGCATCTCCATCATAAACAGGATCAGTGGTAGAATACTTGATGCACACGCTTCAGGCCCTAGGGCCTTTTCCCAGGGCACTGCAAACTCAATTTCTTACACCCCTTCCCCTGATTCTCATTCCTTGCTGTGTCAATACTGCCAGTGGCAGCTATCTCTTGGAAGTGTGTTTTTCACTCACCCCAGAGCTCCCCATATCCACCTCTTCTTTATTCTGAGCCCACTGCCCACACAGTGGTCCTGGCCAGGCTCACCAGTCATGTGGCTAGATGGGGGAATTTTCAGCATTATCTTTGAGTACTGCTCATTTTTCTCTTCTAATTGAGTATGGCTCTTACTCGTCTCACCATGTCCCAGTTCACCGTCTCTCCTCCCTGCTTTCCCACAGACCCGTCTACCCACTTACTTCCCAAGTGTGGGAGGGGCCCTGGGCTCCATCCCCTGTACACTCCCCTGGAACAGCATTTGCCAATTGCGGCTTCCATCACCACACTTGCAGCATGACCCCCAACTTGATCAACAGGTTCAGCCATGTCCTGCCTGGGTTCTGCCACCAACGTGTCCCCTTTAGCCCCCCATGTCCACATCTGGCTCCCTAGATTTCCATCACCTCTGCCCCCTGCTATTCCCACTCAGCTGTCTCGGAAGAAGTTCAACACCCACCCAAGTGTCAAGTTAGAACTGAGGCTCCTCTCCCTAGAGGCTTCTCTGAGAGCAATTAGTGAGCCCATCACCCCGTCCCTCTTGCCTTATCTTCCCCAGCTTTGTCTGCACCCTCCTCTGTGGGCGATGGATATGACTTCACAGTCATTCTCTTCCCTAGCTTCATTTCCCGTGTCTACTTCCTGCCCACGGAGACAATGCTAGCAAGCAACTGTGCTCACAGTAAGGCTGTACCGCGTCGGGGCTCCATTGCCTTCAAAACCCTCTGTGGAATGAATGTAAAAAGATTGTCACCTCACCATCAGGCTGCAGTTCTAACCTAGCGCCCCGGTACATCATGGGCCAAGCAAGTACGACTCAGCCCTTGCTTGAGCCTTGAGACCTCTGGCCACGCTGACATGTCCCTGGAACCCCTTCATACTCACCTGACAGACTGCTGTTCAACCTCCATCCCCAGAGCTGAATTCCAATTTCTTCAACAGTCGCCCCAGGTAACCTACTCCCTTTTGCCCCCAGTATGCTTAGATTCTTCACGATATACACATGTTCTACTCTGAGCCTGGCTCTGGAGCTGGCTGTTCCTCCCGCCCCTCCATGCCCACCACTGGGCTATAAGCTCTCCTCACTCCTCAGTACCAGGTTTACTTACTGCTGGCCCAAGGGAAACCAGCAGCAAGGACTTGTTGTTGGGTGACTCCTGCTCCGCCCTTTGCACTGCTGGATATCACCGGGAGAGCAGCTGCCTGTCCAAGGCTCTGATTGCTCCTTTCCTGCAGCCTCTCTGCTTTCAGACGGTATCAGTTGTTCTAGTTGCTTTGGGCCAGGAGGCGTTTTCTGCCTGTTCACCGAAGCCTCTTTGCCTCTCGCTGCATTAGCAGCAAAGCGAGCGCATCCCTAAGAGGGGAAATTAGGCTTATAAGTAAGAGACATATGCATAGTTTGGGGCATTACATCCAGAGCTAAAATGACAAAAAGCTTCAACATTTAGGTGCTGAAAACTCAGCTTGCTCTTAAGGAAAAAAGGAAGAGAGGTGGGATGGAGTATGTGACAGGAAGACAGAAGGGGCCTGTGGGACGTTCTGGGGTGGAAGAAGAGAAACAGCAGAGGGGACAGTGAGCACAGGGAGGGCAGTAGAGAAGGGCGTGTGAGGGACAATGGTCAAGCTTGTACCCTGTAAACATTTGTCCCTTGTACTTGCTTAATAAAACGCTGATTGGCCAGTAGCCAGGCAGGAAGTATAGGCGGGGTGACC
>LOJH01005083.1:12019-34859 GCA_001685095.1 Ellobius talpinus
TAAGAATTAGTTAATAAGAAGCCTGAGCTAATAGGCCAACTAGTTTATAATTAACGTAGACCTCTGTGCATTTCTTTGGGACGAATGGCTGCAGGACCAGGAGGGACAGAAACCTTGGACAAAGGCATGAGTTAGAATAAAGTGTTATGACACACATATATGACAATGTCACAGTGAAGCCTATTACTTTGCATGGAAACTCACAAACTAATCTAAAAACAACAAAATCAGTTTGCTTGCTTTGGAAGAAAAAATCATGAGTCTGCTCTAGGCAGGTATTGAAAGCAATGCAGGATCCTTGACTGCAAGTCCCCCAGACAGGGGCATGAAGCCATCTGAAACTGGATGCCAATGTCACCACAGAGCCTGGGGCAGGGGACAGAGGTCTGGGCCTTACTGAGCCACCAAGTGCCTTCATTTATTTCCTTTAGTTCCTCTCCTTGGTCCTGCTCATTCTATCAGCAAGACTTGCTTGTCAGAACTTGACTTCCTACTGGGGATCTCCCGTCGTATATGACAATATATTATATGAACCTAGTGCCTTTATTCCTTTGTTAATCTCTCCTTTGATAGTCTAAATTGCAGGACTACATGAAGAAGGTCTAGGAGGGAAAAGATTTTACTCTTTCCTCCAGACGTTGAGTGTGAAGAAGGGAAGAGACTGGGTCAATCCTCCATCACAGCCTGGGAAGTCAACCTTGCCCTGTCCTGATTTTAGGCTTGCAGCCTTCAGAACTATGAGATAGATGCTCTTGTCATTTAAGCTGCCAGTCTGTGCTATGTGGTGATTGCAAGCCAGGACACCACAACCCACAACCTGGGTGCAGAGGCCCAGTGTATTCAAAGGCAAGCTTGCACTTCCTGCAAGGGTACCATGACTTCCTGTGTGTTCCTTTGACTAAAAGGAAGCTTGCTTCCAGGATAGGGTATCTGTGTACACTATGAGACCCTGTTCATCCAAGGAACATCATGCTGTCAAGAAGGAATCTGACTCATCTTCTGGGGTCTGTAACCCCAGTCACTGTCTGGAAATGAGCAGCTTGCACCAATAACTACATTGTCCTCCTTCTATGGGTCCAAACTGCTTCCATTACAGCCTAAATTTGTCACTTGCTCTTGCTTTCAGTTTTCATGTATGTGTGAGTGTGGTTTGTATAACTGTGTGAGCATGCACACACATGGGTGTTTGCATATGGAGTCTAGAGGTTGATGTTGGGAATCATAGTTGACTACTCTTCTGCCTTAGTCCTTAAGGCAGTCTCAGTCGAACCCAGAGCTTGTTGATATGGCTGATCTTACTAGTCAGGTGATCTCACTATCTTCCAAGGCTGGAAGTACAGATGGGTCACCATGCCTACCAAGTGTTTACATGGGTTCTAGGGATACCTGCTCCAGTCCTCATACTTCCTTTAACACGTGAGCCAAATCTTATCTATCCTTGACTTAGCACACCTTCCAGAAAGGTTTTCTCAGCCAGAAGACAATGTCCATCACCTATTACCTCTCCAAACATCACATCCTCAACCCTGGACTGTCATTGCATAGTCCATGCCAAGGGGTTCCCTTATTTATTGACCATTTCCCACCAAGGAGGCTATGGCATCATGGAAAATAGAACCTGCTCTTAGATGTCTTCCAGATTTTTTTCTGTGGAAATTTTATTGATGAAAGTCAATATTGTCCTATTGTAATAGAAAGAAAGATTTAGGGAAAAGCCAATCTTTGGTCAATATGGCGTGCAGAGTGGGGACACAGATGACAGCATGAGCCACACTGCCACTGGAAATTGCTCCTCTAAGTTTATGGACACCCCTTTACTCTTGGTCTGATCTTCCACACAAATTGAGAAAGGCACCCTGGGGGAAACATAGCATCTGGCAGTTTTTATTGGCATACACAAGACCTCAGCCAGACCTCCAAGGAGAACGGGTTTAGTGAGAAAGATCTGTGTCCATATCTAACAGCTGCCTGCCGCCAGCCTCAGGCACCCAGGCAAGGCCACCTCCTGTAGTTTCATTTCTCTAGTTTCCTGAGTTCATTAGAGTACATCTCTCAGAAGACATCCGTCCGTCATTCCATCTGCACGTCCATTTCAATCCAAGCACTAGCATCTTGTCACTGGGACAGTTCAACAGTGTCTGTTGGGACCCTGCTTCAGGCTCCATTTATGGCGTCTGCAAGTACTGACAGTGCACCCCTTGGGGCTATGACTAAGTCCTTGGGTGGAGGGGGATGTTAAAAAGTGGGCCCGTGCTTTCAGCATCACAGGAGGAGGAGGACGTGAGGGGCTCTCCCTAAAGACAGAGTGAACTGCCCAGATCTCCAAGGGGGAATGCTATGAGTGCCCCAGAACTAACAAGGTGGGTGGCCCTAGGCTGTGGTCAGGGAGCTCCATGGTGTTCCCAGACAGCGACAGAGAGCACAAGGCAAAAGTAAGAAACAACCAGGTCTGTAGCCTCGAATTGGATGATCATTCAAGAAGGAGCAGCCATTCCACTCCATGATGGCCTTCAAGATCCTGGGTGACCTGAGCACTAGCCTCCTCTGTGTCTTCCTCATACCTCCTAGACCTATGATGGTGAGACTGGCTGACCCTCTCAGGCCCTTCCAACCCTTCTCAGCACCATGCTTCGTTCATTCTCTGCCTTTCCTCCCTCCTTAGGTCAGCCGCTGGTTCTCCCTCAGAACTCAGGTCTACTGCCACAGGAGCAAAACTGAACCCATGTTACTTTCCTCATTCCTCTATATCCAAGCAAGCTACTGATGTGCCCTTCCACCAGCTAGGGAGCCCCCCCCCACACACACACTTACAAGCACTCACACATACAGAGTGAGCCACAGAATAACACACAGAGTAACACACGCTGATTGACATCCCAGGCCAGGAGTCTGGGAAATGACACAATATAGCTCATTGCAGCAAGGCTTCATCCTGCATCCCCTTCAGTGGGTGACTTTGGGCTGGCTTCCCTTGTAGGCACGTGGCTCCTCTGTTGGGTCATTTGGCCCACTCTCTGTGTACACAGCAGATGCTCATTTGCCTAAGTGGGGAACCATGGAGCTGCTGCAGAGAGGGGAGGAGAGAGGAAGGAGACAGACTGCAGGCTGGAGGGGAAGGGCCCATTTTTGGCTGGGTGCTGGTTCCCTATTTTTTGTGACTAAATGCAGTGTGGCATTACTCAGATGGGGACACAGTGGCTGTAAATATTAAGCACAAACTCTCTATTACATGTTTAATAAACACTCCTAGTTTATGGGGAAGCAAAATTGCTTTTTATAAACACTGAAGCTGGCGGGCACATTTTTCTGGAAATAATCTATGAAAAACTCTGGCTTGTTCATTCGCACCATGGTGGTAATTGAATGGAGCCAGTGTTCAGCTTCCTGGGGATGTCTGTGGCCCATCCTCACAGAAAACAGGGAGGAAAACAAGGCACTATCTGAGGTCAGAGTATGCCTAAGGAAATAGTAATGAGGTGGCCCAGCCCTGTCCTTGCATGTGGGAGGGAACAAGGCAGAGTGAAGGATGAGGATGTGAAGTGTGGGGGAGGGGCTTCAGGGGCCCTGACAAAGTCCTTGAATACCTCATGTGTTGTGTGGACTCTGTGACTGTCCACTCCTTCAGAGAACACACACACACACACACACACACAGGTACGCTGACCAATGCTCAGCTTTAGAATGCGAGGCTGAAGGGAACAGCCCTTGGCACCCACACCTCCTTCTAGCTATCAGGAGGTATCATGCATTGTCCATTCAGGCCTCTGGATCTCCAGGCATGACATTCAGGGATTGCCTAGTCAATAGAGTAATTACATTTGCATCCCCACTAAGCCCCTCATCAACAAAACTCCACTTGAGATACTGCATCAGTGAGGAGCAGGCTCTGACACAATCTGAAGTGTGGAAGTTGAGAGAAGGGTAAATGTGAGGGAAACGGAGATAAAATTCAAAGAAAAATAAAGCCAGGCTCTCAGCCATGTCCACAGTTTAGCGTGAGCCCAGCACTGCCTTTGAGTTAGCCTCCTCAACCATTTGCAAAGGTCAGTGCCAAGTGGAGCAGCAGAGTTCCGACTTTCCCAAGCAATTACTAAGCAGGAGCTGAGACCTGCAGCTAGAGTGAAGGGACTGACAAGGGATGTAGCCAGAGGATCTGGAAGGCAGGTCTCCAGGCCTGAGCCGGGGAGACTCGGGGGCACCCAAGGATATTGTTCCTCAGGGACCTGTGGCAAGAAGTGTTTATGACTCTCCCTGTCATAAGCAGCCAGAGACTGGCCAGGGTATCTGAATCGTGGGGGTTGCGGGGGTTTGTTTTCTAACATATCTTTAAGCCATGCCTTCAGAGGCCTCAGTTTTTATTCCTGTCCTCTTTGCCCTTTACCATCACTCTCTAGTTCTCTCCATTCCTACAAGATCCAGAGATCATGAAGGATACTATAGCAACTATGACTTCTGGGGAGATCTCTCTCTCTCTGTCTCTCTCTCTCTGTCTCTCTGTCTCTCTCTGTCTCTGTCTCTCTCTCTGTCTGTCTCTCTCTGTCTCTCTCTCTGTTTCTGTCTCTGTGTGTGTGTGTCTGTCTGTCTGTCTGTGCCTGTGTGTGTGTCTATGGGTCCATGTGTATGAACAAGTACAATCACCTGTTAGCTTACCCCACTTCCCCTTTGCCTCTATCACACATGAAACACAAGGCTCCAAGAACTGGTTCAAATAGAGCTTGCCTGGGGGTTAGCAGGTCATCCTAGACAATGTGCTCCTTTGGTGTCTAGTAGTCTATTCAGCAGGGATCTTCTGTTCCCTATGGAATCCAGGCCTTAGGCTACAGGGCAAACTCTCCACTATCCTGGTTCAGAGCGAAGACTACGGTACCCTTGGCTTGGTCACCTGTTACCCATGGTGGCAGGTAGAGATGTGGCACCCTGGTCCCAGCAGTAGCCAGTGCAGAAAAACGACATCCTTTAGCACATCAGGGACAGCCATGGTGTGCTCTACACCCATGGTGCGTCCACTCATGCAACCTTCAGGAAATCTTGTCACTGTGGATGCTTCTCCAAACATCACAGAACCCCTGCTGTAGGGAGAGCATCTTGCTGGAAACATGCACGGCATGACATCCAGTTATTATTCTACCCACACTTACTTCCCCTGTCTACGATTAGAAAGTTCCTAAGGCAATTCGGTCAGTCCTGAAAAGGAGAACACACTCTCAACACCCCCATGGCTCTCCCAGATGCAGAACCCCTGACCAACAACGTCTGCATATATTCTGGTTTTCTCAAATACCTGAGCACCCTGAGGGAAATATTTACGCGCAGCAATCTGTGCTGTGGAAAGAGGCCATGTGTCTCATGTTGAAGCTACATGGACTTCAGGAGACCAAACAGATCTTCTGGAAACTATATTTTGAGGAGACCATGGATGCTACCCCAAGTGGAAGCTAGGTTGGTAACCTGCTTCTTATGACGTAGGCTGTCTTCTTCAGGGCCTAAGGATAGATTTCTTACCCAAATACCCACCTGTACCCTTTGATGGTTAACATTGCTTTTCAGTTTGGCAGGTTTTGGAACCACTAAAGAGACAAGCCCCTGAGCATGTCTGTGAGGCTTCTTGGTTGTGTTAATTGAAGTGGAATGATCTACCCTGAATGTGGATGGTAACATTCCATGGGCTATGGTCTTGTGTTATATTAAAATAAAAAAGGAGTCTGAACATGAGCCCAGTATTCATGATTATCTGCTTCCTGACTGTGGATTCAGGAATCATGAGACCAGCCACGTCCTACCCCTGCCTTCACACCTTGCCTGCTATGATGGACTGTACCACCCTGAACTGTGAGATTCATCAAACTCTTCTTCCAGTAAGGTTGGCAGTTCGTCACAGCAATGAGAAGAGTAACCAATAAATGATGTTTCAACACATCAGTCATCAGAGACCTGCAGGAGGCTCTAGGGAAAATGGGACATGAGGGATGCTGATGAAGTAGCCAGTCTGTGGGCAAAGCTGTGTGTGAGTAGTGCACAGTGAGCATTAGGTACGTTATCTCACCCTCTGAGACCTTATTTTTCCCAGCAATGAAATGTAGACCGACCTAGCATAGTCTCCTAAAAATGGCAGTTTTGCTACAAAACGTTTACAGCTATATCTTAGTCTATGGCTGAGCCCCTGTTCCTGACAAGCACTGGTCTAATTTGCCAAGCTCTTGAATTCTTGTCTCCATAGTTTGCAGCAACCCTACTAAAGCCTAAATAAGGAATTCTGATAGAGAAACCCCTGTATCCTTCATCCACTGGTGTGGAAGGGGGTGGGGCTAAGTTCCAGCAGTACTCAAAAGGAGCTACTGAGTGGCTTTCTGCATTATGACACAGAATCCACACAGGTTTTGGTCCTGGTCCATAGGACCAGAAGAAGGCAGTATAGAGGCCGTACACCATAGTTAGTGTTATTTGTGGTAAGGGTCCATTCTCCTTACTGGCTCTTCTTTCTGCTCCCTGATGAGGCTCCCCAGCACTCAATGGCCATTGGTATCTCTCTCCTGTGGTTGTACAGTCCCACAAGATCAGGGGGTTCTGCCAGTCCTCTTAAGGCTACCACTCACCACAACTCCTCTTTCTGAGAGAACACGTGAGCTCATTGCCTTCATGGTAAAGAGCATTCAGTGGTGTGACAGATGCTGATTCTCTTTCATGCTGGAGAGTGGCGTCCCCTCGGGATAACAAGCATGCCTAGTTCATCTTTTTATAACTCCAGCATAGGACTTGATAGGTTCAAATAAACATCAAGCAAAAGAAGGAGGCCTTAAAGAGAAGGCCATTTGTGGAGAAGTCTCCAAGCTAGGCATGAGTTGGATCTCTGCCATACTTGGTACAGTGACCTTCCCTGACCTCTGCAGCTGTCACAGGGATAGTTTGAGACTAATCTCGGTGATTGTCTAATACCTCTCTCCATTTCGACACTGTGAACTCCAAGGAACCCTGGGCCTCAGGTTTCATGCACAGCTGTGGCCTGGGACAGGCTCTTTATAACCATTGGTTGAGTAAAGGAAGAGAAGATTGCTTGACAGTCAGAAGGGAAATTACACCTGCAGTAATGCAATGCCTGCACTTCACGGTCTCTGGGTCACCGAGAGCTGGTGATTATGAGTGTCTATGTATAGTCATGACTAATAACTGTGACTCTGATGGGGCTAAGGACGATGGCCATGCACTTTCTTCCAGGCCCTGCAGAGTAACAATGGCGTCATCACAAATGGTGTCACTCCACTTTTACTGAATATTTTTATTTTGATTATGGAGAACTAAAGCAATAACCCAGAAAACTGAATTCTACTTCTTGGGGTAGGGGGATGTCATAGTGGAAGATCATACCAATGATGTTCTGCTCTACATTAGGGTTTTCATTGGCAGATGTAGGAAACGTGCTTTTTTGTCTACAAGCTATGAATTTTGTTGTTGTTTTTCGAGACAGGGTTTCTCTGTGTAGCTTTGGAGCCTGTCCTGGAACTAGCTCTTGTAGACCAGGCTGGCCTCGAACTCACAGAGATCCACCTGCCTCAGCCTCTGGGTGCTGAGATTAAAAGTGTGCCACCACCACCTGGCCAACCTAAGAATTTTTTGGTGAAGGGATTTGGCTGTATAAATTGAGTGTGTCTAGCCACTGCAGAGAGTACTGATGTGATCCAATTAAGCTTCCTGCATGCTTTGCCATATGGTGATTTCAGATTATTCCCTTGGAGCTCACTGCCCTTAAGAACAGGTATTTTGCCAGGCGGTGGTAGCACACACCTTTAATCCCAGCACTTGGGGTGCAGAGGCAGGTGGATCTCTGTGAATTTGAGGCCAGTCTGGTCTACAGAGTGTATTCCAGGATAGGCTCCAAAGCTACACAGAGAAACCCTTTCTTGAAAAAACAAACAAACAAACAAAAAACCCAAGATAAAAAACAAACAAAAAACCAACCAAACAAACAAACAAACAAACAAACAACATCAACAACAAAAACCCAGGTATTTCAATAAACTTTGCAGTTCTTTCTTTCTTCAATGGACAGGAATGGAAGAATGGGTCCCAGTGGTGATTGTGGGAAGGTGGCAGGAGAGAAATTAAGCTGAGTGGAGACATAGAAGTCTCATGGGGTTGGATGTCGATAGCTTTAGTCAGCCAAGTGTGGGCAGGCATGCCACGAGTCCATTAGCAATTTTGAATCATGCGGCTTTTTCTCAATTCCTCCATTAGATTTTTTCTAGCATCTGGTTGCTTACAGACAGATTCTTCATGGTTTTCTGGAAGGCGAACTGCCATTGTCTTTGCTCTCTTTAAGACTTTGAGGTTTGGTCTCTACCCTGGAGAGGCACATTTATTCTAATAAGTTCCGAATGCCAGTGCTGGACTTCAATGTGGTAAACCCACTGACTCTTTCAGCACCAATTAGCTGTCTCTGTGGTGGGGCTTCAGTGCAAAGTGGGGTATTCCTAATCACTGGGGTCTGATCACTTACCCACTCACCTGGGGCAAATGCTTGAACAGAACGAAGACTAGAGAAAGGGAGAAAAAAATACCAGAGGCTGTGTTATAGAGATGCCATATCCTCAGATCCTGCCACTCCCCCCAGTAAGGAAGGAGCCAAGACTTGACAAATAATTCCTTCAGAGAGAAAAGATTCCACTAAGCCAGAGAAACACAGAAACCACCCCTCCCCCATCCTCGTGTCTGAGCTCTCCTTACTAGCACAACATGAGACTACCTACTGGGTCTCCCCCAATGATGCTGACTTCATGTCACCTTTCTCTTAGCAGAATGAGACTTTTAGACAAAACATTCACTAGGCGGCAGCAGGGACAGTGATTCCAGCCCCACCTGATGCAGGGCACTGGGAGAGACAGTTCCAGAAGCTCTCCTAGTCTAGCTCCTGGCATGGCTGCCCTGGTGAACTCTCCCATCAGCGTAGAGCGCAAGAGTGTTAAAAGCAGTTGCAAAGGGGAAGAAAACACAAAATAAATCAAAGAATCCCAGACACACTGACTAGTGCCGCTCCTGCTCTAATCGTAATTAAGAAAAAAAATGGGGCTGCTTTTAAGTCATAAACTTAATATTGTATCACAATTTCTGGCTTCAGTCTTTCACGGCACATTTCCTCACTATCCAAAGCAGTTAACGGCAGTCTCCCAGGGCTCTTCAGGCTCTCCCCTAGTACTCTAAGGTGACCTCGGAGTTTAAGTCAGGAGGATGTTCTTCAGCCAGAGTCAGATGACCCCCAAAAGCTGGACCCCAGCCAGACCTTCTCTGACCTTGGACCAGCTACTAACCATGGTCAATTTCAACTCAATGAATAACCCAATTTCAGCTCAACCCTCAAGGCCATGATGCTGGTCTGTGGCAGCCGGGCTACTGTAGGGCCTCTAGAGCACAGTGACACAAGCCAGGTGCTGTGAGCAGATACTCATCAGCTCAGCTAAGCACATATCACCAGATATCACCGCTCTCAGAAACCAGAGTCTGCAATGCAGCCCCATGGTCATCACGCTATACAGAGTGAGGGTTCCTGTCTCCCACGGATAGAGGGAAGCATGAGGATGAGTAGTTTGTTGCTGCCTGGGTCCCCATCCTAGAGACGTACTCAATCTTCTGTGAATGCCTGTCACTACTTGCTAGACAATGTCTTTTGTCTACTGCTGCATATTGGGGATGCAAAGGGGAGGGGTGCTGGGGAAAGCACAGGCCACCAAGAATATGTTGACCAAGGGTAAGAATGGGGTGGAAGGAGAAACAGTTTAGCATAACCTTGAAAGATTCATATTCTATTTCCTCTTGGCCTGTTAACGTGCCCCAGAGCAGCTGGTACATGGCCAGGTACTTGGTGAATCATCAGAAGAAATTAACTTATTAAAGATGGCAGAAGCATTCAGTGTCAATAAAGATACCGAATGCCCTGTCTGTTTTTCCCTCCGGTTATAGGGAACCTAATTGCGTTTTGAGCATGGACAAGGCTTTACCTAAATGAAACAGGAAAAGCAGAGGAGTGCCCAGTGGTGTTCCTCTGTCCCAGCCAACCAGAACCAGCATGTTGCAGACGGCTGTAGTAGCTGTAGTAACCATGTTCATGGGCTTTTCAGACACTACAGAGGGATTTTGGATATGCATGCATGCATGCATACACACATACATGCATGTATGTATTTCTTGGGCACAGGAAAGTGAGGATAGTCAGAGAGAGACAAAGAAAGTGTTGGCTCAGAAAGGTGGCTCTGGAACCTTGCACATGGTTGACATGTACAAGGCCATGATGGTTTTATGTTCTCTAGTTTCCTTAATTTGAATGGCCCATCTTCCTGGTGTGGTTCAAGGTCAGTCTGAGTAGCAATACTTCTTTCCTCCATCCTGATACCCAGGCTTGTCACATGGGAGAGGGCAGATGACAAAACAGTCTCTTGTCCCGCTGTTGGGATTTCTTCTTGTTCTGTTGGAAAAGCCAGGCTTATCCATCAGAAGGCCTGTCCCCGCCATGGATGCTGATCCATCAAAGGCAAGCGGCGGCACAATAACAGGCTAAAATAGCTCTGCTCTTGCCTTTTACAGCTCCTGTCTTTGCCATTTCTAAATGATCGACGGTGCTTTTCCAGGTCTGATGAGCGAACAAACGAGGGGGAGCGGTTTCCTGATGGATCTTTTAGGCCGCCACTTCTCAACAATGCCATAAATTAACAGGCATGCAGAGAAGATGTCTGCAGGTCGCGGATGATCAGCTGATGGGGCTATGCAAATGAAGTCACAAACAGCTGCAAACCACTGGATTAGCACTCTGGTTCTCCACATCCATTATAGATGCCTCTAAGAGCCTGCTCATCCCAAGAGGAGTCAAAATCAGCATATTAGAATTCAGTTGTTGTCTAAGAGAAAAAAAAATTGCAATTTATAAAAAGAACCTGTGGACTCAAGGTGGGACAGAAACAAATCTATGAAAAAGATGTGAGTCTGACAGCCTGGAAGATGCTGGAGAAAGGCTGACTGAATAATGAATTTGAAGAGTTCCTTTTTTTCCCAATGTTTATAAAATATTTCAGGGTTTGTTTTTTTTTTTTTTTTTACAATTAATGCTTTTCTTCCTTGGTATCGTACCCAAATAAAGTGGAGTTAAATTTATTAGCAATAAGCCTGAAATGATGGTAAAATTTGTCTCCTGGACCAACAAAGTAAGCCAGGCCAGAGCTCGTGTGAGGAGGAGGGCGGTCTTTCCCATGAAAGCGAGTGCGCCATGCATCCTTCTGAATGGGGAGCGCTGCTGCGGGCTTGCAGGTCCACCAGACTTGCCAGTAATTAGCTGGGGTTTTAGCGAACAGGGAAGCAGTGTGAACACAGTAGTGGCTCCAATGTTACCTACACCTCACTGCAAAGGCCACCAAGGACATCTGCCTCCCAGGGATCAGAATTCCCTGTGCAGGAGTCACCTTAGGGTGGCGTACGGCCAATCCAGAGAGCACAGCCGCTGTTCAAAATATTTTTGGACTCTCTTTGGGAGAATTGTTCTCGGAACTATAAAAGGAAATTAGTTTCATTGTTCTGAAATGAGCCATGTGGGCAAAGCAGTCGGCATTGTTCATGCAGGGAATCAAGCTTAACGTTTCCCAGGTTGGCAGCACACCAGTTGATACAACCAGCAGGCCATCATTTTCTGCATGATGGCAGCAGTCTGGAACACATGTCCCTGAACTATGTCCCAGCTCCAAAAGGCATTCCCCAAAGGGTGAAGTCTGTTCCTCTAAGCTGCCCACCCCAGGACTGTGAGCTAGGCATGTCAGGTTTCCTGAGATCTAGCAAGGAGGCTCTGAATGCCATAGCCATGTGGTGAGTGCTGTCTTCTTGACTGGAATTAGAATCCCCAGTGAAACAGAGCCTAGACTGCATTAACTGATGTGGAAAGACACACACCAACCATGAGTGGGACCATTCCACAGGTTGGGGCTCTGAAGCAAATGAAGTAAATGAAAGCAAGCTGAGCACGAGCAATGGCCTCTCTCTGCTTCCCTGCTTTGTAACTGTGTGCCTAAGCAAAGCCTTCCTTTCTTAAGTTGCTCTCTCCTCCTCCTTTTCCTCCTCCTTCTCCTCCTCTTTCTGTCTCTGTCTCTGTCTCTCTCTCCTCAAAACCTTATATCCTGTTTGCAGACCTACAGGCCACCTCCCTGTGCTGTCACACTTTAGATATCCCCTGTTGAGTAGGTACTATCCCACCATCCCTCACCTGTTATCCCCGGCCTAGCTCACCAGCCCCTATCTGTGATCTATTCCTAGCCTAGCCAATTCTGAGTAACTCTACCTCACTCCTTTGTCCCAAGCTATCCAAAGCAGCCAGTTCCCTAGTGAAGGAGCCCAACAGCATGGTGAAGTCACTAGCTTCCAACCAACACTTCTCACGCTCCCTCTACCTGGGGTACTGCCCTTTCTGCACCTGCCCTGGGTCTTCCTGTGAGGATGCCAGCACACTGGGATATCCTACCTCTCATTACACCATTTCAATTAGGTGTGCTACACTGAAATAGGAAAGGCCTGGGCTAAAGCGTCCTCCAATACTACAGTAAGGCTGAGGCTTACAGCATGCCTACATGGGAGAGCTCCTTCTGAGAGCACACAGCCCTAGGCAGTGATTTTAGCACCCACAAAAAGCAGCCCAAAGTCTGCTGTGGATTGAATGCTTGCATTTCCTTGCAAGACATTTCTATGTTGGGGTCCTAATTCCTACTGTAATGATTCTAAGAGGGTGATCACATAATGAAAAAGGAGATCTCACAAACACATAAAGCTTATGAAAGGGGCCCAGGGGAGCTTGCGTCTTGTCTACTAGATGAAAATGGAGTGGTGGGTACCATCTATGAACCTGGCACTCCAAGCACCCACCTACACACACACACACACACACACACACACACACACACACACACACTACACACCACCTATGTTCTAGCACACATACATACTCTATTGTTTCTAAAACACTCTGAAAGCATGTGGAAAACTACACCCCACCTTGGGTGGCAGAGACTTGAGGACCACAGCTTAATGGATCCACCCTGCTCTTTCATTCCTTCCCCACTCTTACACATCAAGTCTCTTGCACAGAGCTTGGGGTGCCGGTATTGCTTACCCCCCTTTTTGCTTTGCTGGCGAGATAGAAATGTTGCTGCAAGCAAGTTGCAGTAGGGTTTCTTAGACAAGTGAGGTAATCCCTACTCTGCAGTGATTTATGCCTGCACTGGAACCCTCTAGTGATCAGTGACAGGCGACATGGATTACGTAAGGGCTGGGGTGCTGTGAATCAGGCCTGTGAGTGTCAGAAACCTGAGATGGGCGGCTGGCCCTCTGGGGGTGTGCACAAATATCTGTGGATTGAATAGATTGCTGAGTGACACAGACAGTGTAAACCGCTCTGGCACAGGGGAAAGATCCTGTCCCTAGGGGGTAATGGCTGCAGCTCCATACTGCTGTTGGTAGAGCTCTGTGTCATAAAGTGGCCTCATTGTGTCACAGTCGGAAACCTGCCTGGCACCTGCCTCATGTAAATTCACTCCCCTTTATGGTGATGCATAAAGTTGATGCATAAAGATGATGGAGTTTGTTGGGCCAGAGGTTCAGAGAAAGGAAGGGACCTCCTGAGGCACACAGCCAGGATCAAGTGTCCCTGCTTGTCCTCTACCCCGAATCTGAACCTAGGACTTCACTCAGCAGACCCGAAACCAGGGTCCTAGTGGGTCAGAGACCCCTCAAAACTCCCTATTCACTGTCTCCTCCCCATCCTCAGCATCATTCCAAAGCTCCACCATCCACTCTTGGAATCAGTGGGCAGGCATCTGGCCTAGTCCTGGAGAACCCACAGCCTTGCAAGCTGATGGCCTTTCCCTGCACATCGAGCAGGGGAAAATGTCAGCAGCTTCCTCCCAACTGGTCTTGCACTGCTACATTCGTGTTGACAGTTACCACCTGTCATACCCGATACCCAACCTTTCGCTTCTCAGTGGGCCTCTGGCTCTCCCCTGGCTAGCGCAGAACACGTGCACTCACTCTACTGCTCTATCTATGACAGCAGCTGGGCCCACACACACCATCACACCTGGGGACCCAGGACCCCTCCACTATTGCATCAGTCAATGAGGACCCAGAACAACATGAACCAATACTCTATTCCAATGTCAAAGGTCAATCAGTGCTGACATAGTTTCTGTGACCTGAAATCACAACACGTCCCCTCCCTATAGTCTGCAGAGGTAGGAAAACTCTGAAGAGGGAACAAGGTGAGCAGAAGAGAGAAATTGATCATCTGGAGGGATGATGGCAGCAAATTTAATCCCCACTATCACCACCAACACCAATGGATCACTTATTTTAAATGCACGAATGACACAAACTATGGCCATTCCAAGTTACATAGAAGGACGAGACCTTGCGTCCTTACTAATAACAAATTATTAGCTACTGTAAGTTAACCTGCCTAATGTTGTTTAGCAAGTAAATGCTATATATAAAGCTGGTGAGATGGTTTACCAGGTAAAGGAACTGACTGCCAAACTGACAACCTGACTACAATTCCCAGAACCCACAGGGCAGAAGGAGAGACCTGACACCAGTAAGCTGTGCTCTGACTTGCACAAGTGAGCATGTACACATAACGGTAAATAAATGTAAGAAAAAAATCTCGGCAATAATTGCAAAACATGTTGTTTGTCACATGTTTTAGTTGGGGTTGCTATTACTATGATTAAACACCATGATCAAAATCACCTTGGGGAGGAAAGAGTTTATTCCCTTAGAGCTCACAGGCCCTGCTCCTTCACTGAAGGAAGTCAGGGCAGGAACACAAACAGGGCAGGAACCTGGAGGCAGGAGCTGATGCAGAGGCCACAGAGGGGTGCTGCCTACTGCCTTGCTCCTTCTGGCTTGCTCAACCTGCTTTCATAGAGAACCCAGGACCACCTAGTCATGTATTACGCACAATGAGCTGAGCTCTCCCACCTCCATCATTAATCAAGAAAATGCCCCACGGGCTTACCCACAGGCCAATCTGGTGTGAGCATTTTCTCAATCCAGGTTCTCTCTTCCCAAATGACTCTAGCTTGTGTCAAGTGAACAAATGTCACCCAGGGCAGAATGTGTTACAAGTCCCCAAGCAGGCCAATCCACCATTGAATGACGCCTCCAAAATGGAGAGGCTCAGGGAAGCTTTGGCTATTCTCATTTATCTCACGTATTTGTCATCAGCTCCAGCCCGTCTTCTCTGCCATCTGCTCCACAGCAGCCAGCAGAGGCAGGCCCTCCTGGTCTGATGCCACCTCATGCATCGCGTTGTCAAATGTGCAGCTGGGTGCGGGAGCTCGGCTAGAGTCGACTCTCCAAGCCCCTTGCTCCACCCCTTTGCAGACAGGATACAAAGTCCTAGAATTAAGCCTTCAACTTGGAGGTGGGTGGGTAAAGAAGGATTAGGGAGAGGAGCAACAGCCTGGTGACTCTGCTTACCCCAGGGATGTGTCCTGATCCAGCATCTTATCTCAGAGACCATTATGTCCTGCTCAGCCGCTAATAAACCAGGATACTTTAATTTTCACGCTGCTGTGGCTTGCCGTGTGCCGTATTCATGGGAGATGGAAACATTGGTTTACTTAGGCCTTGAGAAACCTGCCCTTGCTTCATAATGGTGCCAAAACAAGTCCCAGGAAGCTCCTCACACACTGGCTGGGTCAGATGCTAGCCACTTTGTGTGTCTTATGTAATACATGTATTTTGAATTCCACTGAGTCAGGTGTAGTTTTTTAAAGAAGCAGTAACCCTTTTCTAGGACAAGATGACAATGTAAAACTTTAAATGTCATTATCAAAGGCCCTTGGGAGGTTCCTGCGGATGGTGCCTGTTGCCAGGGGCTGGGGGCTGGGTTGTTCTGTGTTTACGAGCAGCTCCAGTATCCCAGAGGCTTACCGGAATGTAGGTTTGTTCTTGTCCATCATCTGTGGTGTGCCAACAGTGTATTCCTCACTACGGCCCCAGCATAGTCTCTGTCTGGGACATGCACTGCTTTGGAACCACAGCGGAGAGAGGCATGGGGAGCCACAAGCATGTTCTATGCCTACACATTACTCCCTCCTGGGACACACACTGCTGCCTGACACAAACCATATGGCCAAAGCTCTTCTCTCCAGCATGCAGGGCTGAGAAATTGCCAAGATACAGCGTTCCCCTTGTCCTTCAAGATCATGCTCACACACAGCAGGGGAGCTCCTTCAGCCCCAGCCTTTCTTTCTAATCAATGACGTAATTAATGTATTCAGTAGACACTAATTGTGACGTTGAGCTGCAGATCTCTAGGAAGCCCACTTCTTCAAGGTTCCACTAACTCCCAACAGCACTATGAGAGGGACCACACCTTTAACACATGGACTTTGGGGGTAGTCAACATCCAAACTGCAGCACCCAGGGACATGTCTACGGTTGCTGCCTCTCTTAACTCCCTTCAGAGAAGCTAATTATCAGTGGCCACAGAAAGTCTGCTGTGTACCTCATAGGAAGAGGGGCACCAATAGTCACACAGATTCACATCCTTCTTCCTTCTATCACCTCACCTGACTTACTGTGAGATACACTCATGCCTTAACCACCGTGGTAAAGAACAGGCCTGGGTCCACACCACCTCAGTCAGTTCCAGTGAGCAGTGTCCTTTTTGTCAGCTGAAGGTGCTGCAGCTTTCTAGGCAGGGCCAGTGATGGTTGATTTAAATTGTCAACTTGTCACAATGCAGAACAACCTAGGGAGGGATTCTCAGTGAAGAACTGTCTAGATCAGGTTGGCCCGTGGGCGTGTCTTTGAGGGGGGGATTGTCTTGATTATGTTAAGTGATGTACAAAGAAGACCCAGTCCACTGTGGGAAGTACCACTCCCTAGGTTTGGATCCTGGACTCTATACAGAAAGAGAAAATGAGCTGAGAACAGGCATGCATACACTTACTACTTCATTGTCTCTGCTCTTTCCTGTGGATAGGATGTGAAGAGTTCTCTCAAGTTCCTTATGCTGTGCCTTCTCCACTGCAATGGACAGTACCTTAGAACCTTTGGCTCAAACAAGCCCTTTCTCCCTTAAGTTGTTTCTGTCAGGGTCTCTGATCACACTTATCCTTAGCAACGGAGGACAACATAAGACAGAGCCCACCCCTCCTATGCTCATGTGCCCTTAGAGCCTAAGAGCCCACCTACTCTCTGATCAACTACCTTTACTTAGACCTCTACAGACAAATGACCCCATGGAGAACAAACCTAGCAGCTACCAATTTAGTCTGATATAAAATATAATCGGGTCATAAATCTGGGAGAATAATGTTGGAAATTAGTAAAGTCAAAGTTTGGGCTTTTATCATTTTAAAATACTTTTTGAGTATATTACATTCTGTTCCATGTACTTATGAAACAGAACAATTAGAGGCTAATTTTGCACTTCCCAAAAGATCCTTAATAGGGCTATTCTGAATGCATGGCATCCTAAAAGGTATTCCATGTCCAAGTTGATTCTTGATAATTAGATTCCCAGATTGCCCTTGAAGCTGGGCTGCTGCAGACACCAGGTCCAGGCTGAGGCATTTCCAGTAGAAAGCCCTGCTAATGGGAATGAAGGCACACCTGTGGGGAAGTGAAAGCAATGCTTTCCTAATACCAGAGGACCTTGGGGCTTCAGAAAGTGTGATGTGGGTCAAGTCTGTATGTTCAGTGCCCCCCATCTGCCTACATACAGGGCCTTCAGTCTGAAGGAGCGGTCAGGGAATTGGCCTCCAGGAAAAGTTTTTGCCCTGGGTCTCCTCCTCCAACCTCAATTCACTCAGCAGAACCACACTGCAGGCCCTGGAAAGAGCAGTTTTGCTGGCTTTTTATTTTTTCCCTCGTTGTTTCTCCCCGGCCAAGTAAGGAGAGGACGGGGCTGAAGTCACTCATAGTCCTTCAGCAATGCTCTCTATACTCCACCCCCACCCCAGAGAGAATGGCAAGCCCTTCCACTTGCTCTAATAGAGCTTGTGTTTCTGTGACTAAAGTATATTTTCTTTTTCTAGACATAAGCAAATTATTAATTAGAATTTGCAACGTAGGCTACTCGATGCTCAACATATTGTTTTCTTTGATACAACAGAGATAAAGTTTATGGTGGGATCACATGTGCACAAAATAGTGACTGGGCACTCCTTAGCCTCAGTCCCTCTAGAGTAGCAATTCTCAACCTGTGGGTTGAGACCCCTTTTGCGAATCTCCAAAAAAAAAAATTTACATTACGATTTACAGCAGTAGCAAAATTATAGTTATGAAACAGCAATGAAAATGATTTTATAGTTGGGGGTCACCACAGCAGAGGAACTGTTTTAAAGGACTGCAGCATCAGGAAGGCTGAGAGCTGCTGCTCTGGAGCAAGCATCCCCGAAAATTCTGCAGACTCGCCACTGTGAGTGCCATCACTGCACCAAGAGAGGCTGAGAGGCTGTTAACACAGAAGCCCAGCCCAGCCGTGGAGTAGGTGGGCAGAGGACCTGAGGCCAGTACACTTTACACCCAGAGGACCCAGGATCTTCTCCCTGTGCCCTCTCTGTTCATCCACCTCACAGCATTCTCCCCCATTGCCAAATATTCCAAAACACCAGCAAGGAGATCCAACTGTGGTTGACAATTTATTTACTTTGATTTTACATGTATACTTATGCCTGTATGTCGGTGTGTGAACCACATGTACACAGTACCTGTGGAGGCCAGAAGACAGCATCAGATCCCCTGGTACTAAAGTTTATGAATGGTTGTGAGTCATCCAATAGGGGTGCTGAGTCCTTGGCAAGAGCAGCAAGTGCTCTTAACCTCTCAGCTATCTTCCCAACTATCTTTCTCCCATGGGACCAAAGTGTGGCTTAGAAGTTTTTTCCAAGCCGTGAGTCCTGGCCACTGTCCTGGGGAACCCGAAAACACCCTAATTCCTCTCTCTGCCATGCAGCTGAGGGATGTGGAAACACTCAGCTCTCCTCTCCAGGACTCCTTGGTCACAGTGACTGGCCTGGCCTCACAGAGGTGGCATCACTGATGTTCTTAAAAACCAGCCTCATCCCTTTGCCTCAGGAGAAATAGCCAAAGGACAAATGTCACCAGTCACCAGCAGAGATCCAGCTGAAAGGCCCTTACCAGACCTTTTTCACAGACAAGCATTAGGAGTGATGGAGACATCTCCAACAGACAGTTCAGAGTCATATTTCACTCTATCCCTACTGTCTGCCTCCACAGCTAGCAGAGCAGCCTGGGTCATGTGGAAGGGACCAAGGAGATGCCAAGATTTATGGTTCTGTTTTTTATCCCAGAAAGTGTGTCTGACTCAGAAGCTATAGGAGCAATGAATGCTCCGTGGAGCAGTTACAGTTAGTATATAGTTCCTCTATTTACTTTCAGCAAGCAAAACAGCCAATTATGTCCCATGTTTTCACGACTCTCCTAGTTTGAGGGCAAATGCCATAATTTATCACATAAATGGATTACAAAGAAATTTGGAATAAAAAAATGAACGTCAGTGAAGTTGAATGGCTTTCATGAAGCTATGAACTATTTCCCCATGTTGTCTCATCAATGGAAAGGTAGAAGTGATACACAGCTCTGCTGGAAGCCACATCTCCTGCCACTGAAGACACTTCAAAACAGCATGATTTGTAAAGAGGAGGTGTGCCATGCCCTGAGTACACAGCTCTAGAATTGCCATACATTATTATATACAAAGGGCAGCCATATAAAACCAGCTCACACACTTGAGCCAGTGATAAGGTTTGGCTACTCTTTTATATCCCCCAACTCTGCAGATCACTCAGGAAGAGGGGGCCTCAGTAAAGGGAGGTGTGGCACTGTGGGTGAACCCCCAAGGGTCTCAACAGTTCTTTCTATATGCTTGATTCCATGCAGAATCAATGAAAGCCTGGTGAGACAAAGGCAGGAGGACATCTTCTCTCCCAGCAAGGCTTTCCTTCCAGAATACCATCACACAGCCAGCACTGATGCTACCTGCCTTACCTTAGGAATGGAGACCCAGGCTAACCACACTGGGGTAACTTCCATCACTTGATCTTGCCAAGCTCTTCACCTGATATCCCCCCCAAGAATTTGCTCTGTGCAGTGTGGCTCTCAGAGGCAGTGCCCATCTCACAGGCGTGTGTACTAACTTCCTCTCTAATATTCTAAAGTATTCACCCTTAGAGGCTTGTCTAAAGATAGGTGGGCTCGGATTATTTTTGCTGTGGTTCTTTATCATCTCTTCATTAAAATACAGAGAGAAGCCTCGGACCTCATCAGATGCTCGGGCCCCATGGGCATCAGCAGCTCACAGCAGGTGGGGGACAGTTTCCCACACCTCCCAGGGCATTCCCCATCAACAACCTTGTCCCCAATACCAGTGGCCAACACTGACTTTGACTTGTCGTTCCTTACACATGGCCTGACATTCCTTAGAGTTTTCTAGAATTGCCTTCATCCATTCTGAATTCTGAGCCTCTTAGTTCCCACCAATCTCAAGTTCATGTGAGAAGAAAGGAAATCATAAAGCCTGGCTTGAAGTGATGGTCATTTCTAAGTGAATGGAATGTGCTATAGTCATTAGCTCCATGGAGAGGGAGTGATGTTATATGGCACTCAGGAGAGCAAGGGATGGGATTGGCACCAGGAATGAAGTTGGGAGGTCACTTCCAGGCACTACAATCTTAGTCATCCCTCAGGATGCCAGAAAATAGCTCAAAAACTTGACTTTGTCTGCTCCTTACTAGACCAGTGACTTTGGATATGTTTTTGGAATGAAACTTTCTTATTACCTTTTACAGAGCAGGCAGTATATTTCTGCACTCTATAAAATTGAAATTATAGAGTCTTGTCTCCAACTTTGGTCTAATTTTAGTGCATTCCCCTTGACACATTTTCCAGCCAGTTTATAAGAATAAATTTGTTCCTTCTAAGAGACGTACCTGTAAGACAAAAAAGATTCCACTGCTAAATAGCAAATTGCATCATTAATTAAAGCTAGAAGAAAACATTAGTGATTTTAGGTAGACAATATCATGGAATTTTAAATCACGAATAAAAGTGAGGGTTAAGACCCAATTTATTGACAAGTGTGGGAGAGACAAGGAAAGAGGCAGCCCCAGCAGAAGCAAGGATGCTTGACATTGCTGCCCAGAAGAGGCTCTTCTGGGGTGCACTGTCAAGCCCAGTAAGCAAAGAACAAAAGACACCAGTCCCTCTGAATCTGGGTGTCTTTATCTGTAAGAAGCAAGAATGAGCAACTTCCTCCAAGAATATATACTTTCCAAATAAGCCTAGGAGATGGAATGAAGCTTCTTTTTAGGGTGAGAAAGCACAGAACTAGATGGTAATGGTAGTGCAGTCTGTAAATATATTAAAATCAATGAGGTTATACAATCAAATATGCTGTAAAGGACAAAAAAATGAACATGCTTAAAAAATACTGTGTGAGCAGAAGAAAGGACTCCTTCCAAAGAAAGAATTCTAATAAATATCAGGTTGCAGGTGAAGGGGGTGGGAAGCTCCTGGATCAAGAAAGGAGTTAGATAAACTAGGTGTGGTAGTGTGCCTTCAATCCCAGGGACAGGCAGAGCTCTATGAGTTTGAGGCAAGAAGAGGAAGAAGAAAGAGAAGAGGAGGAGGAGGAATAGAAGGAAGAAAGAAAAGAAGGAAAGAAAGTAGGAAGAAATGGAAGAAAGGAAGGAAGGAAGAAAGAAAGTAGGAAGGAAGGACTTACACAAAATGTGGGTTTCTCTCCAGCTCCTCAGACAAGAGAAGATGCTAGCATGTTGATACACATTTTTAAAAGCTGACATTTCTAGCATGAAGCTCTGCTATGTGGAACTTTGTTAACTGCAAACAAGAACTCTCCAGGACTGGTTGAGCACTTCGCCTCACTCCTTATATGGAGACGCACACAAAACATCCACCCAGATTCTGAGGCTTTGGGAACCCCTAGCCCTGCAGAGCTTTAAAATGTCTCTCAAATCCAAAACAACAAGCTGCGGCAATGTCCCTGAAGTTCGGATTCAGTTATCTGGCATCATGCGAAGCAGTGCTAAGAGGGGTTGAGCTTGGTTGCTTCAAATCCTGAGTCCTGACCAAAGGAGTCACTCTCAGGGCTGGGGGGATGGCTTGGTGGCTCAAGTACTAGCTGTGCAATCATGAGAACCCTAGTCTGACCCTTAGAACCCAAGTGAAAGGTTTCCCACGATAGTATAATTTTATAATCCTAGTGCTGGAGAGTAAGTACACACATACACACAGGTGAAGCACAGGTAATAAAAACTCAGAGAGAGAAATTGGAGTTCAACCTGAAGATCCGAAAAGCAAAGCAGCCAGCCACTGACTCTTAACCTCTACCTCAGTCCGAAATGGTGATCTTGCCTCCAGGAATCTCAGAATGAGCCTGAGCCTGAGAGCTGTTTCCTCCCATTTTATAATCCTCGCCAGGGCTGGGATTAAAGGTGTGCACCACTAGGATTAAAGTCATGCACCGCCCAGTTTCTATGGCAACCAGTGTTGTCACTGGGATTAAAGGTGTGTGTCATCACTGCCTGGCGAAAGGCTGACCAGTGGGGCTGTTTCACCCTCTGATCTTCAGGTAAGCTTTATTTATTAAAATACAAGTGAAATGCCACTACACACAGGTAGATTCTTGGGACCTTCAGGTCTGTTAACCTCAACTACCACTAGCTCCAGGCATGCCTGTAACATGAGGGGCCAGCTTGCTGGGGTTTCTGTCCCACCAAGTACCCCACAGCCAGCATGCCCCAAAGAAAATCACACAGAGATCTCCATAAGT
>LOJH01005084.1:0-16836 GCA_001685095.1 Ellobius talpinus
GTGCGTGCGTGCGTGCGTGCGTGCGTGCGTGTGTGTGTGTGTGTGTGTGTGTAAATATACAGAGTGTAACATTACTGTCTTAACTTTTTGGGTTTTTCAGTGTTAGGAATTGAACCCAGGGCCTCACCCACAGCGAGAGTGTGTGCCCAGCCCACCTTACCTTTGGAAAGTTCAGCTCAGTGGCATTAAGTACACTGTGTGCAGCCCTCACCACCATCAACCCACAGAGTTCCTCCAAATACAAAACTGAAACTTTGTATCCATCAGGTAACAAGAGCGCCCCTGTCCTCAACCAGGGCCTGGCAATTTCACTTTCAATCTTTGCAAACTGGACTACTAATACTTCTTTTAACTGGAATCATCCAGTGTTTGTTTGTTTGTTTGTTTTGTAACTGATTTATTTCACTTAGTATGAGTCTGAATTTCCTTGCTTTTCAAGACAGAATAATATTCCATTTTATGGACATACCACATTTTGGTTGTCCATTCATTGGCCATTGGACATTTAGGTAGCTTCCATGGTTTAGCTATTGTATATAGCTTTTTAGATATTTTTAAGCATTGTGTGTGTGGAGATGCTTGCCAAGAAGCCAGAAAGAGTCCAGGCTTCCAGGTTTGGGTTCTAGCTTACTAGGCAGTTTTGAGTAAGCGGCTTCCTGATCTGAGGCCAGCCACCCTCACCTACCTGCCTGTTCACAGCAGTGTGCCGAGGGCCAGCTGGGACCGCAGTGTGAAAGCTCTGGGCAGAGAAGCCACCACAGGAGACTATTATTGTTATTGCTCAGTGGACAGAGGCCAGTGGCTTCCCAGAGGCGTGAGTCACTCCTGGTGGAATTCCAAGCACCAGGAGAGGCTGTTCTGGGCAACAGAATCCAGATTCCACACAGAGCAAAGCCCTTGACCCTGAGCCCTTGGGGAAGCCACACCCTCTGTCCTGGGCCACTGCTGCTGTGAAGAAGCCTGTGGATGTCAGAAGCATTCAGGCTCTTAGGAATAGAGTCTCTAGCCTCACTGCCACACATAACTGTTAAGGACATACAAAGAGGGGGATATACTTGCCCAGAGCTGCACAGTCAGAAGAACTGGGCTGGATAAGGAATCTCAGACACACAGTGCCTCTCTGTCTCCCACTTGGTACCAGTCGTCAGTGAGTAAGAAGAATGAGTAGCCCGAAGCCCCCCAGAAGCATTCCTTTGTGTTTCAGGGACACTGATCTGAGGACCGGTCGACTCACAACCATCTGTTTACCTTCCCACTTCTTGGTTAACATGGAGACCGCTCTAAACCATAGGAAAGTGATTAAGCCCTTCCTTCCCACATCCGTGGCTTGGGGCTGAGCTGTCACACACAGATTTACATGTTTGCCCTTTTGTGACCCTGGAGCCAGTGCTCCACCATTCAAAAGCCCCGAATTCT
Source organism: Ellobius talpinus (assembly GCA_001685095.1). Classification (NCBI taxonomy): domain Eukaryota; kingdom Metazoa; phylum Chordata; class Mammalia; order Rodentia; family Cricetidae; genus Ellobius; species Ellobius talpinus. The sequence goes on from LOJH01005084.1 coordinate 1,417, forward strand.
TAGTTGAAAGGCATCCTTAGTTGTGAAATGAGGACGGGCAAGGACTTTGATGGGAACCTGAGCAGGAGACCTGTGAAATGCATTCACAAAAATGCATGCCCTGTGCCCCTTTGGAGCTGTGGAATCTCTGCAGAGCTCGGCAAAGAGCCTCCTGTGCCCACTGTCCAAATGAGACAACCGAGGCTTATCACTGCTTCCTGACATGCTAGCCAGAGCGGGCAGTGAGGGTGAGGACCCACCTTATCACTACTGGGCTTTTGGTCATTGCTTATGATACAAGGAAGAGAACTCTGTGCCCAGAGTGCGCAGACCAGGCTAGACCAAATCTTGGAGATGCGGACCAGGAAGGTGGGGTGATGGGATCTGAGTGCCACCTACTGCCCAATGACAACCAAAGCATCCAGTGATGTGACACTGAAGAGCTCAACATAAAGACAGAATGCTCAAACTGCACTCAGAACTGCCACACTTAATAATCATGCCACAGCCATTTGGAGCCTGACCTGGGATGTCTTACATAAAACCTGGAGTCTGGGTTTCTTTTTAATTTTTTTATTACATTTAAATTTATTTATTTTGTGTGGTGATGGGGCCTCATACCATGGCACACGTGTGGAGGTTAGAAGCTGGGTTTTTTTAAAATTTATTTTTATTTTATGCTTATTGGTGTTTTGCCTGTGTGTATATCTGTATGAGGCTGTCGGGTCCCCTGGAACTGGAGTTACAGACAGCTGTAGCTGCCATGTGGGTGCTGGGAATTGAACCTGAGTCCTCTGGAAGAACAGTCAGTGCTCCCAACCACTGAGCCATCTCTCCAGTCCTAGAAGCTGGTTTTCTTTTTCAACCGTGTGGGTTTCAGGAGTTAAAGGTAGTTCGTCAAGCTTGGTGGTGGCCACTTCCAATTGCTTGGAAAGTAATTTAATTTGGAGCTGGAGAAATGGCTCAGCAGTTAGGAGCATTTGCTGTTCTTGCTGAAGACCTGAGTTCAGTTTTACTTTTAGTGTGTGCATGTGTGTATGCGTTCCTGTGTGAACAGATGCACACACAGTTGGTTGTGCACATGTTTGTGTGTGTGTGTGTGTGTGTGTGTGTGTGTGTGTTGACCAGAGGCCAACCCCATGTGTCATTGCTCAGGAGCTATCCACTCTGGTCTCAATGAGACCTGGGACTTGCTGATCGGTTATAGGCAGCTAGTGGGTCCCAGGGATCCTCCAATCTCCAACCCCTGCTCCCAGCACTGAGATTATGGGGCTGTACAACCAGCCTTTTGAAACTCAGATGCAGGGGAGTAAACTAACATCCTCATGCACAAGCAGCAAATACCTCACCCACTGAGCTATGTCCCAAACCCTGGGCCTGATTTCTTCTGACCCATGGCTCCTTACACAAACGGACAGTCTCAAGAAAACAACTCCCACTGTAAACTTTACTATTCAACAAGGAAATGAGAGGCACACCTTGGACCCTCAGATTAGGGCTTTGCACAGTAAGACTAAGCCACCTCTCCCTCCAGCTCAACCCCATCTCGGCGAGGTGAGGCTCTCACTAGGACCTGGTCTACCCTCTTCTGCAGTGTATTTCAATAAATCCTCTCTTGTCTTTGGTGTCCTGGTAAAGTCTTTTACCTTCCACATCACTGACCTTCCCTGCGCCATTTCCCACAGCATGTTGGTGGCCTGTAGGGACAGAAATCCCCCGGGCTGCCTCTCTCAGTCACTTATTGTGGTGATGGGGTGAGTGTTCAGAGACAGCCGAGGAACTCCGGCTAGGGTAGCACCCTACCATGGCTTTGAGGCTGCTGCCAGTTGTCAGGCCACAAGCCAGGGGGCTCCCTTAGGCCCCTGTGAATCAGTCTATGAGAACAAGGGCGACTCTCCTTCCTTTTGGAAGTTCCCTCACACACTGTGGCAGCTGATGCAGGGTGGGTCTGCACACCATAGCGAGGGCTCCTTCATCCCTCTGCTCACCCCTCTGCAGAAGGGAGCAGTGTCTACATGGCTGCCATTTGCAAGTCTGGCACTTCTCCCCTGGACACGCGCAGGTGACCAAGCTTTCACATCTCCGGGGTGTTGGTCTTCCTGTCTCTCATGACCAGTCCACAGCTGGTTTCGGTCTGTGAGTCTCCTTCTGATGTTGATACAGCCTGACCAACTGGACACTCTGGCCCCATGACCCAGAAAGCTCCAGCATCAACCTGAATTTCACTTTCACAGGCTGGAGGCCCTCCATTCTTAGTGGGATGCTCTAGCTTAAAGTGGCACTTACATCCCCTGCAGACAAACAGAAGGGCCATCACCTGCTAGTAATACCTTCTGAGCTGAAGTTGCACAACAATGGGTTTCACACCTGCTCTTCCCGTCAAGTCTCCCCAAGGATGTGTTCTTTTCCAGCTGTTCTCTGCAGTAGGATCCCTTCTCTCCGCTTTCCTTTCCCTGATGCCGCCTATAACCACATTGAGTGTCTGCTGACAGTGTATACAGTGTCAGACTTAACTTTTGCTCTCACCGCTTCCTCGTTCTGCATCTCTGGGGACAGCACTGGGACTTTAATTGAGGACTGCCAACTTCTTTCTATGCTGCTTCCTGGTTCTGACAAACTAGAGGGACACTTTCCTAGGAAAGGAAGTGAGATCTCAGTTTCTCTCACACTCTCTTCCTCTTACAAGGACTGTCAGAGGTGACCCCTCAAAACTAAGCTCCCCCCTTGTAACTTCTTCTTCCTACCACTCTGAATTAAAATGAGACCATGAAAAGAAGACAAACAACTGGACAATGGGTCTGGGCTCCTTCCTGGGACTTTAAGAGAAGTTCCTGAGGCTGTGGATGCCAAGAGCAAAGAAAGAGTCTGTAGATAAACACCCTTATGTAGCTCTCTGGGAAAAATATCACACTGTAAAAACATATAAACATAAAGATCATAAAAAAATAAATTTCTTGAGAGGGGTATAAGATAGGTAAAACAAGACTTCTCTTTCAAAATGAAATGGGAATGCTGAAGCCCAAACCAGAGATGTCTGCCAAAGTTCACCGTGGTATAGCCATGATGATGAGAGCTTTTAAAATTCCCAAGGTCAGTACACTGACGTAAAGCTGGACTATATCTTCTGTTCCAAACAGTGTGGTTCTCTTAAGATCTGTTCCAGATAACATTTATAATATCTGAATTCAAGAACAAAGATTTTGTTTTATTACTTACTTTTTTTTGCTAAGTCTGTCCAACTTAGAAACTGAAATTGTAATGAAACCAGTCATTTTAAAACATGTTCCCCCGAAGTTTTGTCTAAATGTCACACAAAATATTAAAACTAAAATCTGTTATCTCATCTTCAAGATGGGTGAAGTTGTCCTCTCAGTATTCGGCTTCCTAAGCTTGAATGTCTAAACCAACCAGGGCAAAAAAGATAACCAATATTGTATTTCTTATCCTATGAGGTCAGCCAGGGTGAAGGGGACAAGGAGGTCCCTCTCAAAGGACCCTACGACTCTGAAAAAAATTGGTTTGATCTCATAAAATCTGTTGGCATGGTCAGAAAGACCATGGAGAGCCCAGAGGTGACACTAACAAGCTCCACATTCTTCAAAGTGGAGCACCAGTCAGAGGAGGAAATGTCCCCCAGTTACATGGTCCTCAAGACCCTGATCCATCCTAGCATACAGAGAGAAGAAAAATTAAGCCCCTTAAGAGAAACCTTTGAGTTGGGCATGGTGGCACATGCCTTTAATCCCAGCACTTGGGAGGCAGAAGCAGGACCATCTCTGAGTTCAAGACCAACCTGGACTACAGAGGGCGCTCCAGGTCTTGAAGAAAACAAAAATCAAAACCAAAACAAGAACAAGAACAAGAACAACAAACCCAAAACAAAATCAAATGACAAAAGAGTGTAACACTTGAAATATCTCTAACTGAGCTTCACAGTTTAATGAGAAAAATTAACTCTTGGCCACCCGTAAGGCCCAAGACACTCAGCGGGAAATCGACTCCAAACAAAGCAGTGTTAGGAAATGAAGTTTTCCCAGCTCCTGATGGCAGTTCTCATCTGACCTGATTCAGCTGGGGACCTGGTGGTCCTTGAGACCTCTAGTCATCCAGGTGACCAAGTTCAGCCCTTTTACAGAGACTCAAGGACTAACCACATAAGTAACCTTATGGACACAGCTTCTCATTTGGAATTATCCAGGTGGAAGACGTCCTATGCTACCCAGGCTCACTCTTACCCGTGTCCCATCAGGCAGGTCCTTTCTCAACTGCCATAAAAAATCTTTTCAAGATGTCCTGTTCTCCCATCAAAACTCATTTGTCTGACTCTGAGTAAAGAGAAACCCAACCCTCTGCTTCATGCCTCCTCTGTTATTGCTAGAGAAAAATCTCTGTCACAGCAGGATCCATCACACCCATCCTCAGGCTTGCCTACACAGCTATATGTCGCCTCAGTCCTCCAAACACACCCCTTCACACAGCTTAAGAGTCTCAAACTCCAGAGCGCCCCTAAGGTGTCCCTCGGCACACAGTAACTGACCATATCTAAGCCTGTCTCCTCTCTTGATTCTCTCCTGCTTCGTGGGGGGCTTTCAGGAAAAATGAAGCTCCCCCAGCTCCCCATCACAGCATCACAGGGTTGTGACTGCCTGCTCTCCTTCCTGAGAGATAGGGTTGCTCCTTCATGTCTGGTCCACTGCTCTGTTCTTCCTCTCACAGCTTGTATGCCCAGTCATTTTTCTGAAAAACTGGCATGGCCATGGTTGGCCTCCATTGTCTTCCTAGCAGGGTTTAGTATTCTACTCTGTATTTTTAGTCCCTGCTTTCTCCAAGGCGAGTCAAGTTGTTTCTTCCAGAATTTCTGGCTGGGACAATTCCTGGGCAACCTCTCCAGATGGATTTGGATTCTCTTGGTTCCCATGGCCCCTTTCTTGCTGCTATTCATCATGTTTTATATTTTCAGCCCTTGCTTACTAAACCTTCTGTTGTCAGTGTCTTAAGGATCTATTGCTGGGATAAAGCACCATGACCTAAAGCAACTTGGGGAGGAAAAGGTTTATTTCATCTTATAGCTTTTGTAAGTCCATCACCAAGGGAGGTCGTGGTAGGAACTCAGAGAGGGAACCTGGAGGCAGGAACTGAAGCAGAAGCCCTGGAGGGGAACTGCTTGCTGACTTGCTCCGTGTGGCTTACTCAGCCTGCTTTCTTCTGCACCCAGGACCACCAGCTCAGAAGTGACTCTGCTCATGATTGCCTGGACCCTCCCATGTCAGTCATCAATTTAGAAATTCCCTACAGACTTTCCAGAGGCCAGTCCCATGGAGCCATTCTCCTGATTAAGGTTTCTTCTTCCCAGATGACCCCAGCTTGTTTCAAATTGACATGAAAACTAGCTGATGCAAATTGTTATCTTCCAGACAACAAGATATTAAAGTCCAGATTATACTGTCTCAGGCCATTGCCATCAGAGATATCAACCATTTCTGTTGGTCATGGCTATTCTTGGTTGTGAACTTGACTACATCTGGAATTAACTGAAACCCAAGTAGCTGGATATGCCTGCAAAGGGATTTTTCCTTAATTAAATTATTTGAGGTGGGAAAATCCACCTTAAATCCAAATCTTTTGAGGTAGGAATATTCATCTCTGTTTTGTTGTTGTTTGTTTGTTTGTTTTTGCTTTTCGAGACAGGGTTTCTCTGTGCAACAGCTCTGGCTATCCTGGAGCTAGCTTTGTAGCCAAGCTGGCCTTGAATTGAGAGATCCTCCTGCATCTGCCTCCCAAGTGTAGGGACTAAAGGTGTGTGCCACCAAGCAGTGGAATATCCATCTTAAATCTGGGCCACACCTCCTGCTGCCAGCCTATATAAAGGATGTGGAAGAAGGAAGCTCTTGCTGTTGGCCTGATCGCTCTTGGTCTTGCTTCACTGGGATTAGAGCCCACTTCTTCAGAGTTCCAGAGCATACTGAAGACCAACTGAGACATCAGCCTTGTGTACAAAACAACTACTGGATTCTTAAACCTTCCATCGGGAGACAGAAGGGTTGGGCTAGCTGGACCACAGCCTGTAAGCCACTCTAATACCCTCCCCTTTTATATAGATGGACTCATTCTATCACTCATGTTCCTCTAGAGAATCCTGACTAATACACCACCTTAGAGTTATCGACCATTGCCATTGCCATCTCAGAGTTGTCAGTCATTACTACCACTGAAGGTCTCTCTATCACTAAATGGTGGTCCCACAATCTGGCCTTTCACTTCTTGCAGTAGCTATTTCCCCCTTCTCTGGCACACTTCTGGAGAATTCTATACCATCCTACCTGTGTTAGTTAATTTTCTAGTTGCTGTGTGAAAATACCTGGCAAAAACACCTTAAGGAAGGAACCGTTTCTTTCGGCTCACAGTTTGGAAGTACAGTCTGTGAGGGTGGGGAATTCACAGGGGCAGGGGCTTGAGTTGACTGGTCACCTCGCACCCACAGTCAGGAAGCAGAGCACATGGATTCTAGTGTTTGGCTTTTTTTTTGTATTTCTAATACAGTCCAGTACCTCAGCCCATGATATGGAGCCACCCCATTTAGGGTGGGTCTTCTCTCTTTAATTAACCTATTCCAGGTAACCCCTCACGTATAAGACCAGAAACTTGGTGATTCTAGATCCTGTGATGTTGAAAATCACTATCAATAATCACAACCCTCGCATGTCATTCCTAAAGCTGCAACCATCCATCCCTCAGGACACCTTTCCCACAGGCTCATGACCATTTCATGTTGCAAATCCATATTGCCCAATGTCTGAACTCCCATAGTTTTTCAGAGTTCCTGCATGGACTGTCCAAAAGTGTAAATTCAGAGTCTTCAAGCCTCTGTACAGTTAAAAGATAAAAATAAAAAGCCCTGTACTTCAAACACACAGTAAGGAGGACCAGGTTTCTCTTCAATGGTTCTTAGCTCTTTAATAATGACTGTGGCTTTCAAACCTACCCTGCCTGTAACATTAAGCTTGCTCCCACCTTTTCATGTCTTTGCGCTCCATTTCATGTGTGTCTTTAAGTACCTACAGGAGCCAAGAGAGACACCAATCTGATCCCCCGGAGTACAGGTGGTTATGAGCTGCCTGTTGTAGGTATTGAGAATTGAACCCTTGTCCTCTGGAAAAGCAGGAAGGGCTCTTAACCACTGAGCCATCACGCCTTCCTCCAGTTACATTTCTTTAGGAAGGCAGAGAACAATCTGTAAGAGTCAGGCCTGTCCTTCCACTATGTAGGCCCTGGGAATTGAATTCTCGTTGTCAGATTGGAGGCCTTCCTGCTCTGAGCCACGTCATCTACCTTTTGTTCCATCCTTTTCTCCCTCTTACTGAGGCCTGACTGAGAGCTTTAATCAGTATTCGTGTGTAGCCTGAGTTCTCGTCTGTCTGGAAATTTCCTCCACCAAACAATTAAACCCACAACTCCTGTATACAACCTCACTCAAGTTTTAAGATGGGGCAGAATCCAGCCAGGTTCTCTGCTAGAATGTAACAAGAATGACCCAGTTCCTTATGGAGTCCTAGCATCCCTCTGTCCAGTTAGCATTAATTGTGAAGTTGATTGTAGTGGTTTGAATAGGTATACCTCCCATGGATTCATGTGTTTGAATGCTTTGCCCATAGGGAGTGGAACTATTAGGAAGTGTGGCCTTGTTGAAGTAGGAAGTATATCACTGTGGGGGTGGGGGCTTAGAGGTCTCATATATGCTCCAGCTATGCCCAGTGTCTCAGACCACTTCCTGTTGCCTAGGGATCAAGATGTAGAACTTCTCCTTCTCCAGCACCCTATCTGTGTGCATGCCACCATGTCTCACCATGACGATAATGGACTAAATTTCTGACACCATAAGTTAGCCCCAATTAAATATTTTCCTTTAGAAGAGTTGTTACGGTCATGGTGTCTCTTCACAGCAATAGAAATTCAAGCTAGAGCATTGACACAAACCTACATCCCCTGAAAAAGGAAGTCTCCACTGAGTAGTTGTCTTTATCAGGTTTGTCTATGGACATGCCTATGAAGGATAGTCTTACCTGAAGTAGAAGAGCCCAGCCCACCCTGAGCAGCACAATTTCCTGAGTGGGTGGTCCCGGGCTCTATAAGGAGACTATCTAAACATGAATCTGTGTGTGAGTCAGAGATCCAGCCAGAAAAAAATAGCAGTCCTCCATGGTTTCTGCTTCAAGTTCCTGCCTTGCTTGAGTTCCTGCTCTGACTTCCCTCAGTGATGGACTATGACCTCGAAAAAAAAAAAGCTGAAATCAACTCTTTTCTTCCTCAGGTTGATTTTGGTCAAGGGTTTCATCGCCTCAACAGAAAGGAAACTGCAACACCCTGGAAACCTTTTGAGTCAGGTCTCTACTGCCTGCATTTTCCCAGCATTCTGTTCTTCCAGACTCCCACCAGAATGGCTCATTAAGCTCTGCTTGTAGCATTCAAAAGCTTTTTCTAGCCCAAAGCTACAAATTCTTCTACATTTCTCCTGAAAACTTGTTTCACAGTCCTGTGAACCACAAGGCTTCATCACATTTAGTACCCCACTCCTGGTACTAACTTCCTCTTTGTTACTTTTCTAGTTATGGTGACTAAAATACCTAACAAAATCAACTGAAGGAAGGAGAGGTTGGTTGGCTTAGTGTGAGGGTACTGTCCAATCAGGGTGTACCTGGAAGCCATGGGAGCAGAAGCTTGAGATATCTGGACACATTGCCTGTGTTGTCAGGAAGCACAGAGAAATGAGAGCTGGCGTTCACTTAGCTTTTCTACTTTTCATGTAGTCCAGGACCCCAACCCACAGAATGGCGCTGCCCACAGTCAGGTGTGTCTTCCCACTTCAGTGAACCTAATCTGGACAGTCCCTTACAGACATACCCAGAAGCATCTCTCATTAGTGATTCTAAATCCCGAGAAGTTGTCACTCAGTATTAACCACCACACTGTCCTATGATCCAATGGTAGATTAACAATGCTAATTAGGGTCCCATCTCCCCTACTCAGCTCTGAGGCAGCCCCAGAAGAAAGATGATCTTTGCCACTTGACAATGATCTGATCTTGCTGATCTGTCAAGGGGGAAATAGAGAGATGAAAGTGTAGCAGGCTGCTTGTTCATTTCTCAGCCAGTCAGACAGATGGAGCCCCACCGGAGACAGATGCCGGAACTTTACCTGGTAAGCCACAGCCTCCTAGCGATACACAGATTAATAGAAATGGGTTAAATTAAGATGTAAGAGTTAGCTAATAAGAAGCTAGAGCTAATGGACCAAGCAGTGATTTAATTAATACAGTTTCTGTGTGATTATTTCGGGAGTCTGAGCAGCCGGGAAATGTACAGGCAGCCTCCTACAACACAAAAGCTCAAAAATAAAATAAAAAATTCCCATACTTTGACAATCAGGCTGCAACCACTTGGAATTGGGTCCATCATGTCTTACACAGACACCTGGAGCCTAACCCCAGTGGCCCACAGTGCCTTACCACAGTGGCTAGACTCAAAAAAAAATTCATATAGATTACTATTTAACAACTTAATGACCCACCTGTGGCTCCAATATCAGTTTACCCTGGAGTCCTTCAATGATAAGGCTAAGCTCTCCTCCGTCGGCTATAAAAGCACACCCCACCTTACAACAATGTGGTCCTCTCTCTGAGAACACACCTGTCACTTTCTTGCAGCGAATTTCAACATATCTCTTTTATCTTTGTGTAGCCTGGTGGATTCCTTCGCTACCCCTATCCCTGGCCTTCTCTACATTTGGCACGGTATGCCACATTTATTTCTGCTGTTTTGCTTCCTCTCCACCCTGTTTCTCCATGAGTGTATGCAGGATAATAAATATCCTCTCTGTTGGTGGCTATTAAGGTAAAGGACTGATTGCCACATTATCGGTCAGCATGTGTCCCATTAGCCTCAGTGATAGGTGGTCTGAGGCTCAAGAGGAGGTGGCCCAAAGTTGTGCAAATAGGAAAGGCAGAGCCAGGGTTTGGATCCAGTTCTAGTTGAGCCCTACTATGTGCCAAGCATCATGTCAGGTATTTATATGGTGTCCTGTTGGAGGCAGCAGTCCTGCTTGGGAAAGATTGCAACTGCCATTATTACCACACTGTTTTCTCTGTTCTTTCTCCTTCTCTCTCTCTCTCCTTTCTTTTTCTTTCTAAAAAAAATTCAAACATACAGAAGACATTTGTTGTTTATCCATCATTTCCAGCTCACAGCTGTTGACATTCTCCTCGTTTTGTTCTCTCTCCTTAGTGCCAACATTTTCTAAAGTAAATCACAATCATTCCAGAATTTCCTTTTAGAAAGTTTGAAGGTGGGGAGTCGAGTCTGGTTTACTCCCTGGCAGCTGGTGGGCTTTCCATAAGTAGTCACCGAATGGAAAGATCTCAGGGCTCCCCGTGCCAACCGTATGCAGTAAGTGCCGTCTGGAGAGAGGTGCGGCCTGGAGAAGAAACTGAAGCATGGGAAAGGAACCCAGCTTGGAGGTGATGAGGCAGAGTACCCTGGGGCTCTCTCTAGGGGCAATTCCTACACTCCCTTGGTTCACTTGTACTGTCTAGACATCAGCTGCTGGGGGCACCTGAGGGAAGATGGTGGACTCGGCTGACAGGGGCAAGTCACACCTCTGGGAACCCTAGGGCTCTTAATGAAGCCTGCGCCCTTCTTCCCAGCCCTGGGGTGGAGGCAGAATGCGCCTTCCCAGACGGGTGACCTTTGGGGTTTGTTATGAATAGAGATTCTTTCTGGGGAATGTGATGGCTGATGGCGGGAGCCTGCGTCCCCAGACTTAACACCCAGGAATGTGGACAGGCATTTCCAGCCTCTACCCTAGAGACCAGAAACTGGCTCTCTCAAATGGCCCTGGTTCTAAGCAGCTCTCATAGACACCCAGCTGCTGGGGAGGAGGCCTGGCACCATCCATCCTCAACTGGGAGGCAGAAGTTCAGAATAAAGTGGGCTCTAACACCAAAGAGAGCTAAGATCCCTCTTTGCCTTCCCAGCTATGGGAATGGACAGGCCCCAGCCTGGGCAAGCAACTGTTTTTACATCATCAAAAAATGAGATGATTATCAAAGTGGTTTTGCACCAGGTCTGGCAGGGGAAGGCTAGCCAGGCACCTAGAATAACCTTTATTTTTTTGTGGTGCTCCAGATGGGGCCCAGGGCACCATGGGGGTAGAAAAGCACTCTCTTCTAGAGCACCCACCCCCCACTCTAGCTCCTACATTTTCTATTGGCTGCTTTTCTGCAGTAGGCAGGACCCATTTTCTAGTCATGGTCCCTCTTGGATCCCCTTAGCATCCCTCCACCTCTACCTCTTCTTCCACCCGTACAATCACACTCTTGTTACCTGTCCCCTGTCAGCGTGTGAAATTGCTACACTTTCCTGTACCTTCCAAGGTCTGGCTCTTTGCCTCTGTGCTAATGCCATGTGACTAGCGACAGTGAATTGCCACCTGAGTAAAGTGCTTGTCAGGAGAGCAGGAGGATCTCAATGATCTCCACCAGAAGCTGGGTGTGGTGCTGAGTAATTGTAACCCAAGTACTGGGGAAGCAGAGCCAGGCAGATAGATCTGTGGGGCTCCCTGGCAAGTCAGCCTGGTGTACTTGGCCAGTCCTGGGCCCGTGAGAGAACCTGTCTCAGAAAACCAAGCAGATGGCAGCTGAGAAACAACACCAGAAATTGACCTCTAACTGCCGTATACACTCATCGTACCCCCGCATACAAACTAGTGTTTGGCATGTGCCAGGCACCGTGCTGGCCTCTTCGAATCTTTATGCTAGTCCTTCGAGGTATAAATGGTAGGCGTGCACGCTTTGAGGAAACTGAGGCATGTAACGGTTATGTAACTCATCCAAAGATGTGCTTTGAGGACAGGCTGATGTTAAGGGTAGATTCAAGACAGTACCAACCTCCAAACCCAGGAGTGGGGAGCCCAGAATACCCTTCTTCTTCCACCTCTAAGAGGGCTCTCTTCACCAGAGAACACACGGGGGACTCCAGGCTGGGACCTAGTGCCCAATTCAAGAAAATTGACCTTCGTCAGTTAAGTCAGGCCCCGGGGCAGAAGCTGTCTGAGCATCTCCGGGCAGAACCAGTTACTTCCGGGTCGAGGTGTTTGCCTTTAGGTTTCAATAGTCACGTTAATGGGGATGATCCTGACTTCTATTTACAGGGCAATCTCTCTGCACAAGATCCTGGAGCACTGTGCTGCTGTGACCAGCCTGTTCAGGGTCTGCATGAATCCTCACAATAGCCCCTTCCTCGTCAACATATATGTATGCAGAGGATGCCGCTCTCGGGGACTGACCAGACCCCTGGGTACCAGGCCAGGGTCTCATTACAACACTGGTCTGTCCAAGATCCAGATTCATGGTCAGTTTCCCAGTGGGCTGGGGATAAAAGAGGCTTGTGAAAGCCTGTGCGTGCCTGATCCTGGTCCCTGCCTCCTTCTGGGCCTCCTCCTACCGCTGGCACCCAGCCATTGTAGGTAGGCGCTGGGACTCAGTGGGAGGGAGGTTCGCTTCTGGCTCCAGCAAGCTCCAACATCACACGGTGCACACTGATTTTGATGAAGTGGGACATGAAGTGAATAATTTTGACTTAGCGGGGTGGGCTATCACCACCAGGAGCTATGCTAAGCCTCTTTGTTTGCACGAACTTAGTTTTTCTTCTTGTGCCCCATTTGTAATTTACTTTCCATCCACGTCATGTGAGTGGCCCTGTGTCTTGTCACATGTAGTTTCTATTCAGGAATTTCCACATTCCTCAGCCCTGCACACCCGTGTTTGTCACTTCACGAAGGGCCCAGAGGTGAGCAGACTTACCCTTTGTCTTCCCACAAGTGAGGTACCCCATCTTTAATGTGCCCTTGCCTTAAGAGTCTTCTCAATGAGTGCATTATTTTCTGAAAGTCCTGTCCCCAGATCTTTAATTTTTACAAGAAATCCTCTTGGAAACCTGGGCTCAGAGATGTGAAGAAAGTAGATCAAGGTAACCTAGGACAGAGCAAGTAAATGACAGAACCAGGACACAGCCAGGCCTGTCTTACTCCTCTGAACCAACTCCATCTGTCTTACTTCGGGCTTCTATTGTGAAGAGACACCATGACCACAGCAACTCTTATAAGGAAACATTTAATTGGGGCTGGGTTACAGTTCTGAAGTTTAGTCGATTGTCATCATGGCAGAAAGCATGACAACATGCAAACAGACATGATGCTAGAGAAAGCTGCGTTCTACATCCAGGTCTGTAGGCAGCAGGAAGAGAAAGTGACACTGGACCTGGCTTGAACATTTAAAACCTAAAACCCACCCCTAGTGATACACTTCCTCCAGACAGCTACTGCAATAAGGCCACACCTCCTAATAGTGCCACTCCCTATGAGGCTATGAGAGCCATTTTCATTCAAACCACCACGCCATCTTCCTGTCTGGATGCCAGGCAGTTGGATCTAAAAGGTGCTTGCAGGCTGTCTTTCCCCCTCAGTGTTAGGGGTGGACCCCAGGTCCTTATATTGCCAGACAAGTGTCCCACTACTGAGCCATGCCCCCCCACAAGTTCCAACCATCTTTAAAGAGGCAGTGAGTTTAGAGAGTGGAGTGGGTGCAGAGACCCTGGGTCCACCTTGCGGGGGGTCAAATCCCAGTTCAGCCTCCTACCTTAGTGGCCCTGTTGAAAAAGCCATTTCACTCTTTGGTACTTCAGTTCCCTCTTCAGTAAAATGGGCCCTGCAGTGACCTATCACATTTGGGATGATGCAGGGGCGACTTTCATGCAGAACTCTCTGAGGATACGGTGGTTTCCCCCACCCACTCTGTGTGTGTTGTATGTGCACATACGTGTGTACATATATGTGGAGGCCAGAGGTTGGCATCAAATGTCCTCTTTAATCACTCTCTGCCTTACTTCCTAAGACAGACTCTTGCTGAACCTGGAGCTCACTGATATGGCTAGACTGGCTGAGCAGCAAGCCCCAGGGGTCCTCCCATCTCTGGATCCCCAGTGCTGCAATTATCAATGTACGTCACCATGTCCAGCTTCTGCATAGGTGCTGGGGCTCAAGCTCAAGCCATCCTGGTTGGAGGAGCATGCACTTTACTGACTGAGCCATTTTCCCAGGCTCACGGAGGCAGTTGTTTCTGCCTGATCACCACCATTCCCGCTGCAGGGGGTGAAAACCTAGGCTTGGGATTGGGGTGATGCCTAGGGTACCCCTAGGTCTAGCCTATCCCTCCTGGGGTGTCTTGGGTAGTATAAGGTATCTGAGCCCCTGGGTAGCACGTCCTCAGCCTTCTTGAGAGAATGAAGTCCCCATGGAGGGAAAGGAGTGGACAGGAAGTCCCCAGGGCTCCATGCCACCAGTACCACCAGCTCCAGAGAAACACACATCATTACTGGAAGCCGAGATAGGTAGAGGGGGTGGAAGTGGCCATGTCATAGAAAACCACATGAGGCCGGCCAAACCCCATGTGGCTGGCTCAATGGAATGTTTACGGAAATGCTGGCTCTGAGGTCGCCCAGCTGCTGGGCTGGGATGCCCTGGGTACCCTCGGAGCCCCGAGTGCCAGCTTGGCAGGAACCATCAAGAGCCACAGCTGAGCCCTGTTTACCTTCATGGCCAGCCTGGGAGAGGAGAGTGAGGGTCAAGAGAGTAGGCAAAGGGATAGCAACCCTCTAGACTACTCCTGGGCACCCTGCTGCAGTGGTGGCGCAGGGCCCAGGCCCTCTCAAGTACCCTGGGAAAGTGACATTCCCTCAGGAGACACACACAGAGGTCACTCCGATTCTGGTTGTGCCTACACTGCCTAATCTTGTAAGGTTAATGCAACTTCTCGGTGCCTCAGTTTCCCCACCTCTGGAGTGGGTTGTTCAGAACCACCTGTGGCTCATATTAAGTACCCTGTATCTTTGCTGTAAAGATAGGATATCTGTATTCAGATTTAGACCTGAAATTATGGAGGAGCTGAAGTTATGAGTCAGTTAGACTTAGGTCCTGTCTGGGGACTGAGGGGTATACTTTGGGGGCCATTACCCACCCCTAGTCACAACTGTGGTAGACTGGGGTACCATTTGCCCCATCAGTCTCTGTTGGAACAGGGAAGGACTGGCCTCCTTGGGTCTACCCATCGCTCTTTTGGGGACTCTGTCTAGATCAGCCCAGATTCATGTTTTTCATCTGGCTGTGGAATGAGCAGACAGATACATGGTGCTTCTGAGCCTTGAGCATGCTATAGGCCCGAAGCCTTCTAGTCAGGAGCTTCCCTCAACCTCTAACCCAGAGGAGGGGTCAGCTGTTCACTGTGGTAATTTGAATGTAATTGGCCTCCACAAGCTCATAAAGAGCAGCACTGTTAGGAGGTGTGACTTTGTTGGAGTGGGTGTGGCCTTGTTGGAGGAAGTGTGTCACTGTGGG
>LOJH01005085.1:4582-18622 GCA_001685095.1 Ellobius talpinus
GAAAAAATAAAGAAAGAAGGAAGGAATGAAGAAAGAAAGGAAGGAAGGAAGGAAGAAGTAAGGAAAGAAAGAGAGGAACCAAAGAAAAGCAGTTATATTATAAATACATTTAAGAAAGCCACCCTACACTGGACATGTGCAAATTCTCAAATCTAGTTGCAATGCAGCCGTCACAGACTATGGTGTCCCTGGCAGTGACTGCTAACTTCCTGAAGTTAACTATTGCAGTTAAATTTAGATAAACAAAGAAACAAAAACCCAAAACTTCATACTCAGTCCACTTAACTACATTTCAAATGCTCAGAGCACATGCTGCCAGTGGCTACTGTACTGGTAAAGAGTAAGCAGGGGTGGAGATTATTTTTTAGAAAGTGCCACTGGATATGCTGGTCTAGAGAACTGGTAGGAAATAGAGGCTGGGACAAGCCATCTGCCCATCATTGAGCTGAATCGATTTTGCTGATGTTGGTGAATATCCAGGCAGAATTGCTTACTAACTAAAGCTGGATCCAACAGATCTTCATAAAGGAACAGAAAATGTTCAGAAAATAGGAGCATTGTTGGAATACCTCAGACCTTCTGAGATTGCTCAGTTGTTAACTTTAGACTCTCTCAAACCTTCACCAATACTTTCTCATCACCAGAAAAATGTGTGGAATCCTTGAATCTTTATTTTTGTCCTTTTCCCTCTAGAACAGAAACTGGGGGGGGGTTCTCTGTGGTTGCATCCCTGCATCAACCTCTAACCGGGAACCCACAGAGGCCTGCTCTTCCTAGCTGAGAAAGGTGGGTACTTCTTCTTGCTCTCATCTTCTGAGCTGCGTCCGTTAGGAAGCAGATGGCTGGAGACCAGGGGTCTATGGAATGAGAGTTGAGAGGATGAGGGAGAAAAGAGGAAAGGGGAATCCGGGGAGTAGCTTCAGGGTGTGCCCTGTGCTCCCAGGACAAAAATGTCCTGGCACTGAGGTGAGTTTTGCATGATTTCCTGAAGGTGGGGATGTTGGAGCTTGGATGGACTTTGTGGCTTATGAGGAGGAGAGTCCTAGGCTTCTATTAAGTTCATTGCTAAGTGTGGATAGAAGTAGTTTGTGTTGATGACAGCAGCTGGTCTGACTTTCTCCCTCTCTTTTGAAAAATGACAAGAAATAAGCATAAACTTGTACAAATAACTAGAGAGGAAAAAATGGTTTCTAAAGTAATCAAGTCGATTTCACCCCACAGGGAAGAGTTAAGAGAGAAAAAAAACTTAGTAAAAATGCATTTCATAAATAGTTCAAATGTCTACTATGTTACAGTAGAACCATGAATAATCTAGGCCTGGTAGGGCATGCCTGTAATCTCAATGCTTAGGACACCATGGCAGGAGGATCAGGAGTATAAAGATAGCCTGGGCTATACGGTGAGACTTTATCTCAAACCAAACAAAGCAAGCAAACACTTAAGAAAGAGTGGAAGAGGAGGTGTGAAGGGAAGTGGGGGGAGGCAAGTTGTGGGAAAGAACAGTCAGAAATAATTATGGCTAAAACGTCCTGCTAGCTTTTCAATGTGCCTTGGGAATTCTGCTTCATCCAGCCAAGGAATCAACACCCGTTTATTAAATGCCTGACAGCTGAGTATGATGTACCTTAATGTAGAGTATCTGATACTTTAAATTTGATCCCCCCCAGCAACGAGAAAGGTTTCTAGTCTCTATTGCATATTCTCTGACACTGTATTTGTAGGCTCTTAGTTCAAGAGTATGACATCTGGCCTGCAAGAGTTTGCTAAGTGAGCGAAAGAACTAGAAAATTACACTTAAGGTAAGATGTCCTGAGCTGAAGTCAGGAAAATACTTGGAGTGTGATGGTCAGAAAGTTATGGAGTGCCAGTGTTCTTCATAATAATGCTTTGTATTTGGATAGCACTCTGTACTTTGCAAAGCTATTTCACACCTATAATTTCATTTGATTTGCTGCTAAACCTTACATAAAATTATTAGCCTTTATGTGATTTCATTTTTCACCCATGGCAAGGAAAAGATACCCCAAGGAAATAACGTTATCTTTTCATCGAGATGTGGCCAGAGTTATTATTGAGTAATTCCCTAGAATAGCATTAGAAGTCAATCTGAATATAAAGGGAGAGCCATCACTCTTGAGGTTTTTAATGCCTATTTGTTATGGCCTAAAAGGGAAAGGCTGCTGAATAAATTAATGCAATTCAAATATGAATTCAAGTTACCTTTGACTGAAACTTGGTGGAATGTGGGAAAGTTAAGCTTTAAAATCTTGCTAAGATAATTCTGAAAGACATACCGTGTAGCAAATTTTTATAGTCCACAGTCAGTTTATTATCTCTTCCTTCAGAAAATCCGCTGCTTTTCCAGGTATGGAAGTGCAGTTCCCTAGGTTTTCTGTGGTTCTTCAGAGCAGGAGCTATAGGAGAACCAGCAGAAGGGGTTCAAATCCCAGCTCTTCCACTTACCAACTGTGAGAAGCTGTAAACATCTCATGCCCTTTTAATCTGGTAAATCTGAGGCTCACCTGGGCAACTTAGGGAGGCCCTGTCACAAAATGAAATAAAATAGACTGGAAATGCACTCAATGCAGGACATTGGCCTAGCATGTCCAAAGCTGAAGATTTAATCTCCGGTACACACACACACACATACACACACACTCACACTCATACACACGCATGCACGCGTGCATGCACGCACACGCGAGCGTGCACCCACACACAAACAGCAGTTTGTCGAAGTTCAGTGGAAAACAAAAACAAAGTTTTCTGGTTCTCTAGAAGATTGATTAAATATTAAACCTGACTGTCACAGGCAATTGCCAGCATCGCAAATAAAAGCAATACATATGGAATGCAGCTTTAATTTTTTTATAGGCTTATTGTACATAATAGAGCCTAGTTTGATCAATGGAAGGAGTGAAACAGGTCCCAACTGCTCCATCTCAACAACAGGGTTATTGAGACAGGGCTCTTCTTGAGGAGTTTCCCAGAGATTCCATCACTAAATTGTCAAGGAAGTGAATCTGAGGGAAGAATATCAGCCTGAGGCAGACTGCCTTTGTTGCTTACCTTGTAAGTGCTCTTTCTGCTGTGGGATAATGCTCTTGTACCCTGTAAATATTTGTCACTTGTATTGGTTTGATGTATGATTAATAAAAACTTAGAGAGAGAAGTTGGGGTTCAGCCTGAATATCTAAAAAGCAAAGCAGCCAGCTACCAGCTCTTACCTTGACCTCAGTCCAAAATGGTTATCCTGCCTCTAAGAATCTCAGAATTAGACTGTGTCTGAGAGCTGTCTCCCCCATTTTAGAATCCTCTCTAATTCTGAGATTAAAGGTGTGTACCACTACCATCTAGTTTCTATGGAAGGCTAGTGTGTCTACTGGGATTAAAGGTGTGTGTCCTTGCTGCCTGGTCTGTAAGACTGGCCAGTGTGGCTGTCTTACTTTTCTGATCCTCACGCAAGCTTTATTTATTAAAATACAAGTGAAATGCCACTACATTGGTTTAATAAAATGATGATTGGCCAGTAGCCATGCAGGCAGTATAGGCAGGGTGACCAGACTAGGAGAATTCTGGGAAGAGGTAAGGCTCAGTCTGCAGACACCAGTCAGACACAGAGGAAACAAGATGAGAACACCTCTCTGAGTAAGGCGGGGCAGAAACTCCATTTACACCTTCTTAATGACAGGATAAACTCTGTTGTTCTTGTACAGTTGCTTTCACAGTGCTGTCACCAAACACCTGACAGAAGAACTTAAGGAAGGAATCTATTTTATCCCCCAGTTCAGGTACACAGTACATCACAGCAGGGAAGGCATGGGCAGGATGCTGCCCAAAGCGGTGGCTTGCAGCATGGCTTGCTGGCTTCTTGACCACTGGACCCAAAAGTAGAAAACTCAGCCTGGAAGTGGGCTGGGCTATGGTCCTTAACGTTGGCCCCTAGTGGCCTGTGTTCTAAAGCTGCTCAAAATAGCTCTGCTGGTTGAGAGCCAAGTGTTAGGACACACGAGTCTATGGGGGACAGTTCACCTTCAGACCATAGCACCATCTCACCAGACTCAGTATTTTATGGTTATATTCCAGTCCATCATTAAGATATATGCCAGAAACTGGATTTAGTTTTAAATGGAGGCATCTTCAAAACAACAAATCCCATTGAAACACATTGCTTCTGTTGACATGAAGCAACATTCAAACAACTAATTTTGCCCGCCTGAAAGCAAAAAAAAGAAAAGACAGGAATGTCTATAGTCTCCTTTATTATTTGATTCAATAGCGCCACTGCCAAGAAGAGTTAAAGGGTACCCTCTGTGTGTGGTATTAGGAACTCTGATTTATCTCCTTATGATTTTGTTTCTTAGACCCTCTATAGAATTTTTTGTTTCTTAATAGTTTGTACCTCTGATTCCCATTCCTCATCTGTACTGAAAATTCTTTCTCTGTACAAAAATCTCAGTTTTTGTTCCTGATTGAGAAATTGGCACATACTATAAAAAAGGGAGCTTTTCTTTTTAAAGATGTTTTTATTTACAAGTGTGTGTGTGTGTGTGCGCGTGCGCGTGCGCATGCATGTGGTACCTATGGAGGCCAGAAGAGGGTTTTGGATCTCCAGGAGCTGGCATAGGTGCTGGCAACCAAATTTAGGTCCTGTGGAAGAGTAGCAAATACTCTTAATCTCTGTGCCACCTCTCCAGTCCCCAAAACTAGGTTTTCCAAATTAACATTCACAAGAAGCCTCAAGAGTAGGGCCCAGTATTTTTCTGATGAGAAAATTGTCATGTGTACAAAGAACCCACCCAACAAAGGGAGATCCAGGGGTGCTTGTGTTTGGAAAGAGTAAGAGCGGTAGGTACTTTAGGTTCTTTACTGACCTCTATGTAAGGCACCACCCAAGGGTCTGCATGCTCTCAACCCTTCACTTATTCCTTCTGACTCAGCTCGGGGATTTTATACCCTGGGAAATTGAGACTCAAAGAAATTAAACATTTACCTGGGGCCATAGTTAATGCATATCTAGCTGCTATTAGGACCAAAATCTGCTTGTTCCCAATGACCCAATGCCACACATGCCACACTGAGTCATAGAATAGCTCAATTCTGTTTATGTTTCTAATGATATTAATTAAGTATTAATTAAAAGCAATTGAGGGATGGTAGCAATTGGGTTTTCCCGGGCCCCTCCCACCAGACACTGAATTACTAAGAAGACTTGCCTATCAAATTTTCCGACCTACAATTGAGAGTGTAAGAGTTCTATGTTCACCTTATTTCAGGAGGAATTACATATGTAGTGAGCAAAGCTCCTTTACAGCAGGAGAGACGGGTGTGATGTACAAAAGTGTGCTGAAAGAATGTGAATCTTGGCCATTGCCCCATTTGGGGATGAAGATTGGAAGGGCAGGGTTTCCAAAACAGTCTCTGTAATGGAGTTGGGCTTGTGCAGTCAACAGCAGGTAGGCTGTGCCTTCGTGTACTACCAGGCAGGCCAAGGTTGTGGTTTGCAGAAATGATGTATGTTGTTGATCTGAGGTGCTAAGAAATCAATGATTGGAACTCAGAGGGCCTGTAACCTTTGATAGGAAGCAAATTATTTCATTATTTTAACAAGCCTCTGAGTGAACTTTGACATTTTCTTCCCTTATGCACACAGTCAAAAAACCACAATAATATCAACAGGACCTGTGACTGCCACCAATAGGAATCAGGTGCTTTCACATCATACTATGATTGCAGAGATGTCATTATCTAAATCACTAAGTCCAGGCCTACTAGACTCCACCAGGCCCTGCATTTTAATGTGCTACTAAACTCACAGACATACTGCTATGTCACACTCTCTACTGTTTTGTATGTCAAGCCCCATTTCTTTTGGCAGTCTGTATGTTTCATCCTACCTTGAAAAGCGTCATTCTGAGGCTGTCCTCAACAGCAAAGGGCCACAACCCCCACAAATAACAAAATTACACATTCAGAATCACACAGACTTCATCCAGCACAGCTCAGTATTTTAAATCCTCTGCTGCCGGCCCTATTCAGACTAAGAATCTAAATAAACTTCAAAATCTATGTTCACTCCCATTTTTATTAAGCATTTTTTTTAAATTGAGATGACCAAAGCACATTTCTAAATTTGCGTTTTCCTTATACAGAAGAGAAGTAGAACAAAAATGTCAGAATCAGGCTCCCAGACCCCCCATGTATTTCTGAGGGTAGAGTGGGTCGAGGGGCAGATCTGCAATGCTGATGTCTCACTGAAGCAGAGACTTCTGTGCTTGTCTTCATGGATTGGCTATAAGAGCTGACTGTGGTCCATTCTTTAAAACTCCCCCTAGCTTGCTTCCTCAGCAGCCTGGCAGTAGCTAAGATTTCCATTAGCAGTCTGACTTTGGGCTAGGGTGTGATACCAGTATCCCCGCTCTAGAAGATGATCCTGAAAAAACTCACCTCCCAGAATTTTAATGCCTCCTTCTTCACCTTGCTATAGACGTGGATGCTATAGATGT
Organism: Ellobius talpinus; assembly: GCA_001685095.1. NCBI lineage: Eukaryota > Metazoa > Chordata > Mammalia > Rodentia > Cricetidae > Ellobius > Ellobius talpinus. The sequence continues at coordinate 11,089 of LOJH01005085.1, forward strand.
CAGTGGTTGAGGTCAACTGACTTCACTGTGAGAAGCAGCACCAAGGAAACAACATTGCCCTGTTTCCAGTCTTGTCAGTATGACATAATGGTGATGGGTCTTTCTTCCTTCTGCTGAAGGCTTGACTACGGGGCCAGTCCAGGCTGGGGAGATGTTGGGGTGGTAGCAGATGCTTTCAGGTCCAACCAGTGGTGGGTTTGAATTTTTTTGATTGTGTGAGAGTCAATGCCATTTCAATAATAAGCAGTGGGTGATGCTTTGCTTGCCGTATTTCCCATCCCAGCAAAATCCCTGAGCTCAGGTGTGATTTCCAAGAAGCCTGTATTAGAAAGAAAATATTCCCAAGAGGGACAAAGACCTAACAATATGACTTTTACTGGCAATGTGAGCATACATCCCTGTCTGTGTCTAGGAGCACCCCAGACTAGCATGTCCAATGTAATTCATATATTCCTTCTACTCTTGAGCATATCCTGCTTTGAAGATAGACTGTATGATTATCCTGCTTATTGAGATTATGAATGGAAAAGAGGGAAGGCTGCACTGACTACAGTAAGGAATACTAGAGACGGTATTGTAGATGTAGCGTGCGCTTGGGAAGGACAGTGGAGATGACAGAGGATGGGGGTCAAAGATTAATGTCATCCCATTTCTGGTTCCCTGACTGCTGGCTCCATCTTAATGATTGACATCTGCAGATTCTTCCATTCTAAGGCCTGATTCTAAACCCTCATGCCTGGGTAGCTTTGGAAATGCCTTTTTTAATCATGACATTTTTAACCATGGGTGGGAAGCAGGTACCAGAATCTTCCATTGGAGATTTTTGTCCCTATTCCTCCCTTGTTTCAGATTCTAATTCCTAAATCTATACACATATTTTAGAAAAGCTCAGGGGTTCCCTGGTGGAACTTGCTTATTTTAAAAAGAAACCCTGCGACCCAGGTTTCACCCAGGAGAAAGAGGAAGTGAGGCCATTGGTGGCTCGGTAATCCACACTTACTGTGACTTTGTGTTTTGAGCATCACCCTTTCCACTTACAAACAGTTATATTATTAAAAAGATATTTTCCAAAGATAGTAACCTTGGCAGTAGTTGTCAAGGCTAATAGTTTGACATTTCAGATCACCCACAACTAATCACCTGAACATGGCAACACATTTGAAAAACCCATTATAGACGGAAGGCCCTGAAGTAATATGTCAACGCTCGCTCTAACAGCTGTTATGTAAACGGGCTGATTTTTCTCTGCTGAACGGTCATGTGACTGGAGGAAGAGTGCTTTGAAGGACACGTGCATGTAGCTGGGAAAGGAGATTGTGTTATTGAATGCCATGTATTTATGGGGGAAAGTCCCTATCACCACTGATAAAAAAAACCACTCACTCATCACTCACAAATGCTTTTAGGGAGGTTTTTCCCTTCTAAACATTTCACTCCCTGAAGGGTGTGGAGAGCTGTTACACTGTTATTGCCTTCTGATTAGCGAAGTGATCTGTAGAGCCGAGCATCCTGGAGCTGTGGTCCATGGTTTCTCCCAAAGAGAAGAGAAGAGCAGCTCAGGAGCTCCAGACATCCACAACCCCCAAGTCTAGATGGGCAAACGAAGAAGGGATCTAATTAGTTTCTGCAATTCCTATAGATTTTCAAAGTACTTGAAGTATTTGAGGAGTTTGGCTCTAGACAGGTTTTCTTTATAAAATAAAAATCAGGCTGAGTTCCTAACTGGATGATGACCTTTGTGAATGTTGAAAAGAAAAATAAATCAGTTTAATCCCAAAGTGACACAGAAGGGTTGAAAAGAAAAGATTGAGAGTAAAAAAAATAATGAGGCAAAGAGAGATATGTCCAGATGGTTTAGCCAATAATGGCTCTTACTGCTCTTGCAGAGGACTGGGATTCAGTTCCCAGCACCCACAGCAGGTGGCTTACAGCACCTGTAACCTCAGCTCCTGGGTATCAGGGGCCCTTTTCTGTCTCTGTGGGCAGCTGCACTCATGGGCCCTGCATGGTCCCTCATAGGCATCTAGATACACACACTATTAAGATAATGAAAATAAATATTTTAAAAAAGAGGTAAAGAAAGCTGGTAGTTTTCATAGTAGAAGAAAATAGAATTTAGAGTGAAAATATCAACATGAAAAAGGCATATGTAACAGATTTTCATAAAGGAAATCCTGTAAATATGATGAAAATAATCATGTACTGAGGATAGAGGAGGGAGACAGGAAACAGTTGTTGGCAGCTGTTAGGTAGGGTAGCATCACAAAGAAAGACTGAACTCCAGGACTCTACAGAAAGGTGACTATTGGTAATGATAATGTATGGTGTGTGTTTGTGTGTGTGTGTGTGTGTGTGTGTGTGTGTGTGTATGTGTTAAAGGTCAGGAGAAAGGATTTTGCATATTCTAATCACAGGGAAGGATCAATGTATCAACACATACAAGTGCTAGTCAGAGTATTAGTCATTGCCTTGTTGTTGAGACAACATCATACCTGACAAAACAAAGTAGGAGGGAAAGGTTCTGTCGGCTTGCCATTTGAGGGCATAGTCTGTCATGGCAGGGTAGTCTTGGTGGCAGGACCTTGAGGTGGCTGGTCACATGGCATCCTCAGTTAGGAAGCAGAGAGAGAGAGATATGTTTGGGAGCTGCTCGGCTCCCTTTCCCCTTTTTAATCCTGCCTGGGAGCCCAGCCTTTAGAATGGCATCTCCCATCTTTAGGATGCGTCTTCCCGCTTCAGTTAATGTAATTTGGGGAACTACTTCACAGGTTAGTCCAGAGCTGTGTCTCTATGGTGATTTAAAATCATGTCAGGTTGGTAAGCAAGACAAACCAGCATACTCAACTTCCTGCTCGACAAGCACAGGAGGTAGTCAAGTCACTGAGAGGGAAGAGTTGCAAATGGTAGCCAGGGTCAAGGCAAGCAGTCCTCCAGAGTCACCTAGCAGCAGTGGACGCTGCCCCCACAGTCTTGTTTCCTATCAGCTCATTACAGCACTCTGGGTCTCCCAAATTATGGTCCTTCAGTATTTACAGCGGTCCCTTCACACACAAACCTGCCCAGCTCTGTCCGCCTGATTGGTGGTTGTGGCTCTTTTGTCTGTCTGTCTGTTTGTTTGCTTGTTTGTTTCTTTATTTTAAATCAGGGTCTCACTATGTAGCCATTTTCCGGCCTAGAACTTACAACGTAGACAAGCCTGGCCTCGAACTCACAGACATCTGCCTGCTTCTGCTTCTTGAATGCTGGGGCTAATGGTGTGCATCACCTTGCCCAGTTTATCTCTGTGTTATTATGGCTCCAAACCTGATGTCTTATGATTTGTTTTGTTTTTACTGGATTTTGTTTACACTGGGGGTGGGTGGGTGGAGGAATGATGCTTAATTAAGTTACTGCTGTCAGATAAAAAAATGTAAAAGAAAAAGAGAGGAGTTGCTTTGACTCATGGTTTAAGGGATCTTTTGGCTCCATTGCTTTGGGGCCTGCAGTGAAGCAGTCAGTCATGATGGGGAGACTGTGATGGAGCAAAGTTGCTCACCTTACAGCCAGGAAAAAGAGGGGGAGAAAAGAAAATGACTGATATGTCACTGTATCTCTTCAGGACCAGAGGATCTCTGCCTAAGCCACAGCTCGTACAACATTTCTACCATCTTCTGATAGAACAATTTTTCAACATGTAGATATTTGGCAGACACTTTTAACAAGCCACAGCGACATCCTTAGCCAGATAGTGTGTGTGTATTAGGGCATCGCTTGTTACTTATCCCATAAATACGTTTTATAAGTCCAAACCTTCTTAAAACCATGATCTGAACAATTTCACCTTGAAATATATAAAGTAAAGACTGATGAAGGTTGTTTGGGTCAATAAATTCCCAAGCACAATGTACCCCAACTCTCTCAATGCAGAGAGACCAAAGTGAACTGAAAATTGTTCAGGAAAGCACAGCAAAATTATTCATGGAAATCAACAAGCAGGCTTGCTTTAACACAGATACCTCCACCCTGTGAAAAATAAGCTTTCCTTAAATGTATACGGAGTACTTCAACACAGTCTCAAATTTCAAATAATTAACAGATTGGAGATCTGTTCTTTAACTAAAATTAACTGAAGCAGAAACCAATGATGCATGAAAAGACAACAGTTCCTCTAATGTTTTGGAGACTAGAAACACCCGTCTAAAAAGTCATAGGTTCAAGAAAAGAAGACAGTGAAAGTAACCCAAATCCTAATATGTGTATACATTGTGTATATGTATATATGTGTATATACATCTATATGCATATATTCCCTAGCAACAAAAACAGCTGCGGAGAGAAGTGTGACCTGCAGAGCTAAGATAATACCAAAACTGTTTCCTCTTCAGAGCAGACAGTGGGAAATCAGGATGGTCTCCGAAGTCACCTTACCTAGTAGGGAAAAATTTCAGAAATAAAAGGCAAGGGAGGGTCACAATGGGGAAGAGAGATCATCAAGTCAGGAAAGTGGAGGTGTTGGTTTCTGACTGATAACTTGTGGTAAATGACTTCTTAAAAAATGATGGGACCAATCACCATCCTTAACTCTACATGCTAATTGTATTTCTTTCAGGAAGACTTTGCACTGCACAAGGGAATTTTAAGCAGGCTCTTTCAGGATGTTTGGAGCTACCAAAGGCCTCCCAGCTGATGGTAGAGGGAGTGGGGGTCCAGACACTGTTCAAGTGGAGGAGGAAGGACCCACCCACCAGTCTTCAGTGGCTTGGAAGGTGCAGCTTTCTCCACATTGGAGCCAGAAAACCTTTTGTTTTTCTAATGTTCTTCTTTGACAACAAGGCGCTTAACCCAATCAAGACAATTTCTCATAATTTTCTGTTCTTTAAGATATTGCTTAAGCCAATAGACTTCGGTTGGGGGCTTCCTTAGAGCTGTTGAGTCAAAGTTGGACGCTCCACTCTACCCCACTCCTCACACTGCTGGATTGATTATTCTGCCCAGCGTCTCCACGGAATCTGAGAGCCTGAATTTTGTGCCCAATTAAACATGGAATTAAAAGCTCAGAGAGGCACATCCATTATCAAAATTGGGCCTTTTCACACTGTCTACACTCACTCAGGAAACATGGCCTAGCGAGCTAATAAACCCCAGCCAGTTGTCATTCCAGCAGTATGCATCGCCTCTGTCTGCTAGCAAAAGGCTTCCAAGTCTGAACAGAATCCAAATGAGCTCAATGCCAGTGGATTAATTGACAAAACAGGTGAGTCGGGGCTAATTTACAGAATTAATAGCATTTCTCAAAGCTTTGGAAACCTGCTCTGCTTTAAGTCAGGTTAAAAATGACTCCCGGGTTGGAAGAAGGGAGGAGCCCAGAAGTCTGTCCCAGTGTCACCACGTTCTTCCTTGTAGTATCTTCGCTTAGAAGTGTGGTATTTATACAACATATAGGAATCTTCTTTATACTTGAAAGTGTATTGAACTTTCCACGGTCCTCCTGATAAGGCAGAAAAGCTGGAAGACAGGGCAAAAAACGGTAAGCAAATGAACTGTCATTTTTACCAATGATAGAAAGTTGATCCGATTGCGTTAGAGGCAGATTGAGGTGTGAAAGGGACATTTCACCCATAACAGAATAAGAAATGCAGAGGCTCATATTTATGCAGGTACTTCCGCTTTGCTCGGGGAAAATTCTCTCAAAATCACTTACATGCAGAACAATATCAAAAGGCAGTGACTTATACCCTGTGTTATGTTGGAGGGCAACATGGTAGGAAATGGTACAAAAGGTACTGCCCTCCTGACAAAAACTGAAAGAATCCTAGGGAACCAAGACCCTTGTCGTTGGTTTGTGAGGAACCATCTAAACCCAAGTCCAAGCTCATTGCCTTGTTGAGAGTCAGAGTCTCCCCAAGACAGATTCATGTCTGGCCAGTGAGCCTGGGAATCAGAGACCATTTCTCACCATCTTCTCAAACATTCCAGAACCCACCACTACCCACCATCTGTCTGTGTCTTTGAGACAGAGTCTCATTATATAGATCAGGCTGGCTTTGAACTCAAGGTCATTCTCTAACTCAGTGCCCAACCTGGAGGCAGGGCCTGAAGTAGAGACCAGAAAGGAGCACCGCTTACTGGTTTGCTCCTCATGGTTTGCTCAGCCTGCCCAGGGATGGCACCACCCACAATGAACTGGGCCCTCTCACATCAAATACTAACTAAGAAACTCCTCCACAGACTTGCCTGCCGGCCAATCTTAGGGAGACGTTTTCACAACTAAGATTCCCCCTTCTTAGATAAGTCTGGATTTGTGTCAAGTTGACAAAAACCAATCAGGACAAGTGTGGATAGATGTGCTTACCACTCTTAAAAATGAACTCTTGGCATAACTTCAAACAACACAACCATTGGTTGTCCCTACTGGTTCCACAACTGCTTTGAACTTGGCACTGGGTTGGGAAAGCCCACTCATCAGAGTGCCTCTGCCAACCATGCACTGCCTCTCTTTCGTGGACCTCAGTTTTCTCAGCTATAAAGGGAGGGGTTAACTGGGTGTGCCACCAAAGTTCCTCTCCCTCTAACAGGTCACACATTGATGCATTCCCAGCTTCACAGGGTTGTGTAGAATCTGTTCGGAAGGTTAAGCTTTTAGGAAAGGCAGCGCGACAGCTGAGGCACGATAGGAAATCCCACTCTCCTCTGTGACCTCACACAAATTGTTTCTCATTCTGAGCTTCCGGATTTTTAAATTTGGAAAAAAATAACCCAGATAATATCTCCATTGCAATTTATTTTTTAAAAATGAAACAATGTATGCAGAAGCTAGTGCCTGGTGTACAGCAAGCACTCGGGAAATCATGGTTATAATCATGGTTGTCTTTTATGGGACTTTCAATGTTGCCTTTTGCTGTAAGCTTGCCAAGTCTTTTTTAATAAAAGTCACTGTAGAGGCTCACTCTGAGCTTACTCGGCTTTCTCTTCTTTCCTGGGTACAACTCAACACAGTGACATTGCATTTCCCAGCATCCTTTACAAGTTATATGTCCTCATGTGATTGCTTTCTGACAATGGGATGTGAATGGAAAGCCTCCCACCTGTAATAGCTCCTCTCCTTTGTGGTAACTCAATGCAGACAATTTTTGTTGTTTTTATTTATAAATAAGCTTGTGTGTAGGTATGTGCACCCTTCCAAGTCGAAACTGCCTTAGTTAATATATATATAATATATATTATTAGTATATAATAATATTGCTATAATAAGACACCACAACCCAAAACAACTTTGAGAGGAAAGTGTTTGGCTTACATATCCTGAATTGCAGTCCATTGAGGGAAACCAAGGCAGTGATTCAAGCTGGTAGAAACCTGGGGGCAGGAGCAGATGCAGAAGCCTTGGAAGGGTGCTACTTAATGACTTTCTCCTAATGGCCTTTTCAGCCTGGTTTCTTTGTTTATTCTTTTTTTTATTGATTTTATTGAGCTATACATTTTTTCTCTGCTCCCCTCCCTGCTTCTCCCCTCCCCTTCTACCCTCTCCCATGGTCCCCATGCTCCCAATTTACTC
>LOJH01005085.1:18680-38775 GCA_001685095.1 Ellobius talpinus
TTTTCTTTGCTTTATGTTTAAAAACCACTTATGAGTGAGTACACATGATAATTGTCTTTCTGTGTCTGGGTTACCTCACTCAAAATGATGTTTTCTAGCTCCATACATTTGCCTGCAAATTCCAAGATGTCATTATTTTTCTCTGCTGTGTAGTGCTCCATTGTGTAAATGTACCACATTTTCCTTACCCATTCTTTGGTCGAGGGGCATTTAGGCTGTTCAGTCGGGTTTCTTATAGAAACCAGAACCATCGCTTCAAAAGTATCCCCATGCACAATGAGCTGGGCCTTCCCTTATTAATTGTTAATTAAGAAAATACCCTACAGGCTTGCCTCCCTATAGCCCAGTCTTATGGAGGCATTTTCTCATTTGGGGTTCCCTCCTTTCAGGTGACTCTAGCTTGTGTCAAGTGAGCATAAAACTGTCCAACATAGGAGCCTCTGGGGCTATTTCTCATTCAAGCTACCATACCTTGTACTGAGTTTGCCTAAATCTTTTCAACATGGCAGCAATGCCCTGAAATGAAACAGCACTCATCTCTCAGAGTTCCTTGCTCCAAACAAAACTCAGCCATTACCACTGGTAACTGCATGAAGTACCATCATAAGTATATTTAGCAAAAACCTCAGCAGAACACAAACAAAGAGAATGACTTAGTTCATGGGGATCTTAGAGGTCTGGGCTTCCCAGATGAGGAAAGCCCAGCCTAGCTGACCAAGAATGTCAATAAAGAAGTACAGGTGGAAGGTATGACATTGGCAGGAGAGTCTTTGAACGCTTTGGAGTCAGAGAGTTATCTGATGGGATTTAGGAAGGATCCAGTATTTACTCAGCAGAGTTAAGAATAAGAGGTGAGGGAAGGTATCTTCCACAGAGGGCAGTTGAGGAATGATCAGGGCAGCCTAGGACAAACTTTTACCTTTTGATTCAAGAAAGTCACTGTGGAGTCTCAGTGGTTGCAGGAGAATTGAGATGTCTAAGGCTTTCAAGTCATGGAGCCCAGTTGTCTTTGCGCAGGTGAGGTAGATACCTTGGATCACTCTGATAGTCTAGCTTTAATAGCCTGCTGCTTCACAGCCATTATTGAGATCGAGGTTTGCTCTGTATGCCAATGTCCTGACAAATAAAGGTAAACCTCAGACTTCTTCCACCCATTACAGTTCTGCTCAAACCTGGTCACTTGGTTTCTGAGACTTGCTTGGGCCCTATATTCTACTAGAATAGCAGAAGTCTCTTCCCCGTAAAGGAAACAGTTGGGTAGACTAAATCGCAGGCCAGTTGTATTTGGGTCATGTGTGGGTGTGGGTGTGTATTCCTAGCAGGCTTAATTGCAATAACATTTATATCACATAACATAGTGCACTGAGATTGTAATTTTCCTATCATCTAAATTGCAGGCTGAAATTGTGTTAAGGAAAGACTGTAGAGAGTGAATTACCGCTTTCGAAATGACTACTTTTAAATGACAATCTGACTGGCAAATGAATACTAGAGACAGGAGGACATTTTATATTTAACGGTAGTAGGCGGTACCCCAGTACTTTTTAAGTGTAGCCATCTCATACTGTTTGTAATTGAAATCTATAACCAGAATCCATTCTACCCAGAAAATTACTTTCCTATTTTTAATACTGCATTACTTTTGAAAAACCAACAGCAGTTATTGCTGGAGTCAGAATCTAAAAAGCTCAACCTGTCCTTTTTTTTTAAATCTCTCCTGTTGGGTGGGTCTGAGATGGGTTGTGTTGCAAATCAAATGGGTCCCCATTAATTTTTTGCAAGTCATGAAATAAGCAAACAAAAGAAAACTCAACATTTTAAGCTTCTTGGGTGTTTCTTGTTCATCGAACAGTGACAATTAAGAACCAGTCTTACACCCAGGCAGTGGTGGCATGTGCCTTTAAACCCAGTGCTTGGGAGGCTGAAGTAGGCAGATCTCTGTAAGTTCAAGGCCATCCTGATCTACACAGTGAATTCCAGGACATCCAAGGCTATGCAGAGAAACCCTGTCTCAAAAGACCAAGAAAACCCTGCCTCAAAAGAAAGCAAAACGAAACGAAAAGAAAGAACCCATTCTTCTGATAGTATTGAAAGTGGGTCCAGGTACAAACCCTGCCCGGTCAATGTCTCCATCACCTACCATATGGCTTTATCGTGCAGTATAGCCTGTCTAAGCTTCAGATTCTGCTTCTGCAAAATGGATATACTAACAGAGCAAGGGTAAAGGAAGTGTTGTCCACAAAACATATCTGGTGACATGCTTAGGCACTCAAGGTCCTATTGTCATCATTATTCTTCTAGATGAATTTAGAGGAGATCATGGAGGAAGAATTTAGGTGGCAGAATAAGCCCAAATCACTACCTCTTTAAAAGCCTCCAGTGTCCCTGCTGAAGTAGATGATCAAGAGGAAGAGATGATGTCCCAGAAAATATAGAGATGCCCACACCCTGAACAAATGAAGGCTTCCTATTATAGACCCTTTAGGTGCAACCTAGTCATTGTCATAGCAAGATTTGTCTATATGTCCTTCAAAGCCTGACGCTGCAGGCCAATGCTACTTCCTCTCTAGTTTTGTTTGTAGAGTTGGGAATCAAACCGAGGGCCTGGCACATGCTAGGCATGTGCTCTTCATGGAGTTATACTCATAACCTTTGATGTTTTGAGACAAAATTTTTTGACATTGCTCAAGCTGGTTTTGACCATACTATATAGCCCAGGAACATACTATATAGCCCAGGCTAGCCTTAGACTCATGATTTAGTCTTGGCCATCCTTTACAAGCTATATTATAAACCACCTTAGCTAGAAAGCCCATGCCACTGAAACCTCCATGGAGCAAGCCATTCTCTTCATCTGTCTGTGCTTGGATGAGAGGCCTGTTAAGTATTACTATGGGACTTAACACAGTTATGAATGGACTTGGATGATTTATGTTGGGAGCAGGCTCTGGAGTGAGCATCATAGTAACAGAAATAAGGAGACTTCCTCAGCAGGTGGGGTGAGGCCTGACTCCCTGAAACTAGCTTCACATGTACATTGTGGGATGAGTTTCTCCTCTCTCCCTTCCTCCTTTTCCCTCCCTTCCTCCCCCCACAACACATACTTGAATACAAAATAAATAAAAATAAGACCTTTAATAAATTACTGAGATAGCCAAATAATTTTGGAAAAATCATAAAATTAGAGCCATGCCTTACAAACTGCAGGGTTTGAATGAGAATGGGCCCCATATACTCATATATTTGAATGCTAGGTTCCTAGTTAGTGGAACTGTTTGGGAAGGATTAGGAGGTGTGGCCCTGTTGGAGTAGGTATGGCTTTATTGGAGGAGGTTTGTTCTAGGGGGAGTGGAGTTTGAGGTTTCAAAAGCCCATGCCAGGCTCAGTTTCCTGCTCTCTCTCACCTGAAAATTGTTGATCAGATGTGTGCTCCCATCTATTGTTCCAATACCATGCCTGCATATTATCATGCTTCTTGCAATGATGATCTTGGACTAACCCTTTGAAACTGTAAGAAAGCCCCCAATCAAATGCTTTATTTTTATAACTTGCTTTGGCCATGGCATCTCCTCACAGCAACAGACCAGTAACTAAGACAAATCACAAACAAGAAAAATTTCCAAATGAATTAATCTAAAATTTAGACTCAAGATGTAAAAGAATGAAGATATATTCTTAGCACTTGTGAGACTCAGGCAGAAGGATCACAGTCTGAGTTCACTCTGGGTTACACCCAGAGGTCCAGGCCAGTCTGGGCTGCATGGCACAGCAGTATATCAAAGATGGTGGGGATAGTCAAAGATACTCAAACATGTATAGAAAACACATTAAGTATCTTGTAATTTGATGTCAAGAAGAGGAATTCTAAATGTGCCTCAAAATGTAGGAGCAACAGAGAAAAAGATTGACAAATGTAAGTAGAATAAAAAGAAATTCACAACTTTATCTAATAGATAAAAATATTTTTAACATATATCACAAGGGTCCCTATTTCCCCCAAAAGATATTTCTTTATAGCTGTAAAGGGGAAAAAAAGCATCATTTCTTAGAACATGAGAAAGACAAGAACAGGCAGTTCTCAACAAGAGGCTATTACAACAGCTCTTGGATGCTTTAAAACCTGCTCATCCTCATAATTATTGAGACACCTACTAATGGAAAGATGACACTGTTTGTCTATCTGATTAGGAAACATGGTAAGTCTGTTTGTGACGGGGATACCTTTCTATACACCGAGGAGAATTCAGACATCCATGATTCTTGGAAGTAGGGAAGTTAGCTTAGTCAATGAGACTGCTTGTGCAAATGTTCCCCAGCCCAACAATACTAAATGTAGGAACTGACTCTAAAGACATGCCTTTCACAATGTAAAAATACATAGATATAAGGCAGTTCATCACAGAACTGTTCATAATGGTAAAATATTGAAAACCATCTAAAAGAGAGCATTCTTTTCTTACTGTAGATTTTAAAAATTAAATTATGATCACATCATTTTCCCTTTTGAGTTTGTGGCCTCTTTTCTTTGTTATTGATTATATATATACACATACATACACACATAAATACATATACATATATATGCATGCATGCTGAGTCTATTTCATATTAACTGTATGGCTGACAACTAGGTATTTGATAACAAATTAGTACCCCTGGGGAAGACTTTCTCCAGCTTTCAACATTGCTTAGCTGCCTGTAGTTCTTTGTTTAGGGCTTGGGTTCAGTAAGACTTTCCTCTTCTGGGTTAGCATGTCTTTTAGCGTACTTCTTCAGGTCTTCTTTAAGAAGCCATATTATTGAGGTATTACGGATATAGCTGCCCTGTCATTTCTAGGCGGTGCAATCTCCCAGGAGACTTTCTGGTCTTTTGATTCTTACTATCTTCTCATCCCTCTCTTCTGTGATGTACCCTGAGTATCGGGTTCCGGAGCTGTGCTGTAGAGGTATAAACTGTGGCCAGGCACCTTGTGATCGGTTGTTTTCCGTGTTTGACTGCTTGTGTTTTTCTGTAGCAATCTCTGTCTGCTGCAAAGAGGAGTTGTTTTTTTTTTTGATGAGAAATGAGAGCTGCACTCATCTGTGGATATAAGGACAGATATTTAGAATGCAGTTGGTATCAGCAGTAGGTTCTCCTCTAAGACCCATGACCGCTCTAGCCACAGGTAATTGGCTAGGTTTTCAGTACCAGACACGGATTCCCTCCTGTTAAGCAGGTCTTAAGTCTGATTAGAGAGATATTGGTTAGTGCCAGGCTATGAGGGCCACTTTTGCATTCTTAGGGTTGTTTTGCAGCGCTGTTGTTGTGGTCCTTAAGCATCACAGATGGGTAGGGCTGTTGGCTGCTTCCCTCCCTTGCCTCCCTTGGAAGCTTGCATAGTACCTTTCAGTACTAGAAGAGCTAGTAGAGAAAGATATTTCCATAAACCATGGTGCATCCACAGTGGAGTACTAGGTAGCTGGGAAGGTGCTGAGGAGATGACTGGTGACCTGAGACGGAGAATGTTTTTACTGTTCAGTGGGAAAGAAAAATTAAAGAGAAAATCTTTAGGGAGTGGAAAATTGGTGTTTATTTATAACATTTTGTGTAATGGGAGAATAAAGGAGAAAACATCAAGACTGACTGTCTCTAAGGAACAGCATGGAAAAGGATGGAAGAGATGATGGAAATGAATGGGGTGAAAAGGGTGAGGGCTGGACTTCCAGACCATGTTAAGTTTTAAGTTCTCAGAAAGACTTTCAATGAACTCCGTGGAAAAACCCTAAACTAAAGGTAAACAGAAGGAAACTGCTCTTCAGATGAATAGAAGAACCACAGGATGGCTGGCAAATCCAAACCTGTCTCCTCCTGGAGTGCTTTATTTCCTCAGAGCCTCCTCAGCATGGGCAAGGGCACTTTTGTACAAAAAGAACCCTGGAGAGACGAGGGGAAACCTGGTAGAATTGAGCTTTCTAAACGATCCTTCAAAGCTCTTACAGAAAATGTCTTTATGAGTTCTTAGCATAGGAGCAACTTGAAGAGGGTTTAGTGTTGTGGATAATAAACGGGAGGGCAAAGATCACAGCCGACATTTGGTTGCTAACTTAGACTGGTACAGAGAGGACACAGACTTACACAGATTGGGCCGCATGTAGCCCAGGCTGGCTTCCAACTCCCTCTGTAGTTGAGAATGATGTTGAATTGCTGGTCCTCCTGCTCCTCCCAAGTGCTGTAATTACAGGTCTGCACTGCCAGAGTCCTCAGCACTGGAGATGAAAGCCCAGGGCTTTGTGCACGCTGAGGATGTGCTCTGTTCCCAGACAGATGCCCCAAATCCATAGAGACATAATTGGGAAAGTTACAGCATTTCTATTTGTAGCACGCATGCACGCACGCACACACACACACGCACACACATACACACACGCACGCACACACGTGCACACACGTGCACACACACGTGCACACATACACGCGCACACACACACGCACACATGCGCATGCATACAGGTGCCCATGAAGGCCAGAAGAGGGTGTCAGGTTCCCCAGAACTGAAGTTGCAGACAGTTGAAAGCTGCCTGAAGTGAGTGGTGGGAGCTGAACTGGTCCTCTGGAAGAGCAGCAAGTCCTCCTGACCACTGAGCCATCTCTCCAGCCCTACACAGATACTTTCTTTGCCGTGCAGAAACCATGGATGGAAACCCAGCATACTAAAAGCATGATTCCACCACAAAATAAAATCCTGAAAGGGAAGAACTGTCTAGAGAGGCACCAAACAGGAACATCCCAAATGAGTTTTCCTTATCCTCCGATTGGAGTTCTGCCAACAGATATTTCCTGAGTGCCTATTTTGTGTCCAGCACAATTAATTGCTCCAGGAGAATGGGGGGCAAGACTCTCCTGGGGGAAATAACATGAATAAGGAGATGAGACAGATTTAAACACTGGAAAGTGTTCCCAGGTCAGAAGAGTAGGACAAGGGCTACTTCAGAAAGTCTGCTTCACATAGGAGGCATTTGGGTTAAAGGTTAAGTGGGTAAAGAACCATGGGAAGATCTAGAGGAAAAACTCAAATGCAAAAGCCCTGCGGCGGACCAACCTTGGCGCGTTTGAGAAATAGAAAGAAGACCAGCTAATTAAGGAGGAATTCGGCATGAAATAAGTAGAAGTGTATTATAAAGTAATAAGCCCACTTTGGTAAGGCTATATTCTTTAAAAGACAGATCAAATTATATTCAGTTTCTGTGAACCTGAAAATTGTGTTTTCTCATCATGAAAATCCTTACACCTAATGATAAAACTTAAAAAAAATATAATGAAAAAACCTTTACTTTCCACTTTATCTGTCCTGGTTTAGCTGTTTCCTCAGAGACTGCCAGGCAAGGAAAGGAAGTAAGCCCAGTGTTTTAAAAAACACCATCATTTGTTGGAGATGGCTCATGGGTTAAGTGTACTGGCTGCTCTTCCAGAGGACCAGGTTTGATTCCTAGTACCCACATGGGAGCTAGCAACTACTTGAAACTCTAGTTCCAGGGAATCCAAAGCCCTCCTCTGGCTTCTGTGGTGTCCACAAGGCACAGACATGCATGCAGACAAAACACCAATCCACATAAAATAAAATAATTAATTAATCAAAAGCATATGCCATCACCCGTGAAGAAAGATGCTGCTTTTTCAAGTCACTGGAAGCTACTCTATATTAATGGAACTCTTTGGAGCAACTCTTTTATTCAAGTCTGAGGAAAGAAGGGTTGAAGTTTTAAGTTCTGCCCAATTTAGTCTGCAATTGAAATCATGCGACTCAAGTGGCTTCCTGTGGAAGAGGGCAGTGCTGACTACTCTCTTGACAAAGATTCTTTGAGGTGGTATCTGTGGTGGTCAGCTTTCTGTCACAGTGGTAAAAAAAGCGACAAAGGAAAGAAGATGCATTTCGACACATTGTTTCAAAAGTTTTAATCCTTGGTCTCTTGGATCTGTGAAGGTCAGGGACCCATGCTGAGGTAGAATATCATAGAGGGGAGCCTGTGGTGAAGCAAAGCTACTCACCTGTGCTGCTGGTGACCTTAGAGAAAGAAAGGGGTTGGGAACAAAGTAGAGTCCCCAAGGGCATGTCCTCAAGGAGCCACTTCTGTCAATGAGGTTCCACTTCTAAAATTTTAGTTACTTCCTAATCACCCGCTAGGGATTTGTCTGTTGATGAACTCAAGTCATCATCTCTGAACAGGGATGCATTGCGGACCATGACTTTAGCGCATGGGTATTTGCTGGCCATTTTAGGTCAGAACCATGACCTTGCCCCAGTTCATAAGGCAGCAGGTCTCAGGCTTCACAGCTTTGCTCGCAGGTCTAGTCCAGAGAAATCAAATCATGGAGTCATTTCCTTCTATATGTGGTAGCCAGGCAACACCTTGCTGACAATGAAATTCCCAGGGGAAAAATTAAGTTCACATCATGTATACATGGCTTCAAGATTACTGGACAGCTGAGAGAACGGGAGCCCAAACCCTCTCCCATTATGTTTTTCTCTTCCCTCCACATAGTGAAGGTTTGGACAGGTATCACAATAGCCAGCACACAATATCTCAGTTGCAAATAATCCAAGACTTGTTTTTTGTGAGCCCTGGAATGAACACTTCAGATATTTTTCTGAGTCAGGGGACTGATTGTGGTGGCTGGGGACCCCAGCCCAAAACTATTGCTGTTTAAGGTATCAAACTCTTATGGCATTAAGGAAGAAGCGATCAGTTTTAGATGGGTTTGGAGATTGTCTTAGTTGGGTTTTTTATTGCTGTGAAGAAACACCATGACCATGGAAACTCTTATAAGGAAAACATTTACTTGGGGTGGCTCATTTACAGTTTCAAGGGTTCAGTCCATTAACCTCATGGTGGGGAACATGGCAGCATGCAGGCAGACATGTTGGAGGTGTAGCTGAGAGTCCTACATCTTGAAGGCAACAGGAAGTCAACTGAGATACTGGGTAATATCCTGAGCATAGGTAAAGTCAAAGTCCACCCCGACAGTGATACACTGTCCAACTTCTTCCAACATGCCCACTCCAACAAAGCCATACCTCCTAATATTGCCACTCCCTGTGAGATTTTGGGGACCAATTACGTTCAAACTACCACAGAGGTCTTCTCAGCACACCAGCACACTCAAGATGAAAGGAACACAGGAAAAATGGAAATGACAGCATTGAGGGCGTTGCCACCTCAGGTGAGGGACTCTGAGTCTCATTCCTGGTGCACTGTAGGGGTAGTTCTAAGAGAGGAGAAGGAAGGAAAGGAGGGGAGAAAGGAGAGGAGGATGGGGAAATGGATCAGGGAGACAAAAGGAGAGAGACCACCTCTCACTGATTAGAAGTGAGAGAGAGGCAGGACCTCAAACAACGTGTGCCTTTGCCAGGGTAAAAAGCCCAGCTCCACTCACCCCACACTCATAGGAACTTGGGAGCATGGGGGCACTTTTTCGAACTGGGAAGGAAAAGAAAGAAAACAATCAAACCCAAGTCTACGTCACTTGGCTTTTTGTTTTGTTTTCCTTTTGTTTTTAGAGTCAGGGTTTCTCTGTGTAGCAGTCCTGGCTGTCCTGGAACTCACTTTGTAGATCAGGCTGGCCTCACAATCACAGAGATTGCCTGCCTCTGCTCCACCCCCAAGTGCTGGGATTAAAGGTGTGTGCCACCACGGCGGGGCTGATTTTTCAAAATAGAGTATCCCCAAGCATTTACTGCCAACAATGTCAGAGCTCAGCCTCTTGTGTCTGGTTGGAGTCCAAGTACCCAGTCTGTGCAGAGTCGTTTCTAAGAAGGCCAGAAGCTCCATGTGCAGCTATGGGTTTCTCTGGCACTTTCTTCCCATCCAACCCCCACAGTAAACATTTTTCATGAATTATTACTGTTCAAGTCCAGCAGGGTTTAAATGTATCATTAAAAGTCCCCGTGTCCAGCTGGATATAGTGACAATTAAAATACAAGGGACCTCAATAAGGGAATTTCTCTGGGGAATCCAAGTCTTCAGGCACTGTGGATGTGTGTTCTACCTTAGTATGTTTTCAAAGGAAGTGTTTGCTTTAAAGGGAAAAGAAAACCAAAACATACCAGAAAGGGTCTGAAGAATGGATGTGAACTTCTGTTACATTCCTTACATTCTTCAGGAATGTGAAAAGGGATCGATTTGGGCATCTATCAGAATAAATGACTTTAAACATAGTACAAATGGATAAATGTATTTCTTTGTAATTTAAGACGTTTCTCTGCTTTGAATATCATGATTTCTTCCGGGAAAGGAAAAAAATGTAGCTAACAATAAGGAGTTGGTCACCAAGCTCCTTCTACAGGGATCTGAGTCCCTTCACTGAGAGCCATATCGTCACCCAGATGGTCCTGTGTGTCCCTTTTCACTGGACATCCCAGTAACCTAGGGACCTTTCCTGTTTCACATGAATATATAAAAACATACATACACTCTGATAGATGCAAACAAGTACATATTTACACATATGCAGGCTTTCATACAAGTATATATGTAATTACACATGATCACACATCCATATTTTCATATACACAGTAAATAGATTTATTCATATACATGGATGCTCCCCCACAGGCTTACACTCGTTTGCCCCACACTCACTCACACACACATGCTCACACACATACTAACACATTATTGTTTACATACATACTCTTCTATGCTCTCAAACACATTCACAGTCATGCTTACACACATTCACTCATACACATTTTCACAAACATCCCAATACACTCACATACATACACACAATTACGCTTACCTCTCCCATAGTCAGTTACATAAAGTTATCATATCCATATGTACACTCACACACATATTCACACACTCACCTAAGCACTGATACATACTAGCCATCACAGACAGCTCACATGCTGTCACGCCTTTTTATGCATTCACTTACTTTTTCTCATGCATGTGAGTGAGTCCCAGCCTTTGCAGATCCCCCAGGCTCAGACTTGGTGAGCACTGATGAAATTTCAGGCTAGGCCAGGGAGTCTGGGAGGTTTTCAGCATAGCACTAAAGTCCTCAGTCCTGCTTGCCTCACTGGCCCAGTCTGGGCCAGTGCCTGGCCTAGTCTAATGGCTAAGGGTCACTCATCTCACCTCTAGGCTCTGCTGGGAGTTGTGGAAAGGCTGGATAGACAGGGAGGGATCACCTCAAAGCCAGTTCACAGGTGGTCCCAGAAAGGAGACACAACAGAGTTATCTGAGCAGCAGGGCTGGGCAGACAGAGGGCAACGCCCACCAGGGGGTGTTGCCTAGATACCTGAGAGCTGGGAGTTGAGGAATCCAGAATAGAGCTAGGAACCTTTTGACCTCAGGTTTAACTTCTAGCTCTGGAAGGCAGCTGAGCAGGATTTTGAGACATAGAAGTCTTGCAGTCCCTCCTCCACATCCTCAGAGGGTCACAAGGCCAGGCTTGTATTTAGTTACTGGTAATGATCTTGTTAGGGGTGTGAATAGGCCACCTCCCTCCAAGACATTCAGCCCTGCCAGCGGGCCTCCCCACCCACCTCTGCCTTCCCTGTGTGGCCTTTCACGGGGCGTGAACTGTGCTTAACAGACTCCCCATGTTGAATAATGTGCAAAACAGCATTGAACAAGAAAAGTTGAGGACAATCAGACGGGGGACATTGGCAGGGTAGGGGGTGGTTGTCAACAGAGTTGGGACAATCCTACAAGCAAGGGCTTAACAAAGCTGGCAGCTGTATAATGTCACAGCTGGCTGCCAGTGGGGTGCTGGGTGGACAGTGCCCCTACCCATCCAGGTGGTCAAGCTGAGCTGGCCTTTTAACTCTGCATTTCTTTAAAAGGAAGTGGGGGCGATCTCCTGCTTCTTATAAGAAAGAAAATAAGAGGGGCCCACTGAACAAGAGAAGGAGATTAAGTAGCAAAGAAAGTGACAAGAAGATAAAAAAGATCCCAGTGGTGGTAATCCTTGTCATACAGGGGCAAATATGAATGATTTTGTTCTTGAGTTTAGATTAACCACGTCCAGAGAGATCCCCAAATGGAAACCGGTTGGCTGCACTGCTTCTCTTGTGAAGTTCCCTGAAGGCAGATTGACTGTGGATTGACAAAGAGCCCTTGGAAAACTACTGCCAATGAGCTATTTACGCCAACAGCTGGGGCTGGGTGGGCCGCGTGCGAGCAGACCACACTGGTTGCAGGCCGGACCGGCAAATTATTAAAGATACACGCGACGTGGGGGCATTTACCCTGCTTTTCTTCTGCTCACGGTATCACACACCTCGGGGTCGCCTCAACCCTGGGGATGCTGTTTAACATTCAAAAATCATAAAAGTTTGGTATTTTTAATATCCATCACATGCAGAAATTCTGATTTTTATCAGTTTGCATTCAAATCTCCACATATCAGGGGCTATTATCCACTATTCTCAGAGCAACAGGAAGTTGCTTTTATGGGAACATCATAATGAGGAGACTTGTTTGACTCTGAGGAAACTTAATGACTTATTAAGACCCAAGAAAAGGGCCAGATAAACCAAGAATTGCCTGGGCAGGGTTTATTTTTAGCTGCTTGTAGGCTCTAGATTTTGAGCTTGATGGCAGACCCAGGCTTCTGCTCAGGTGAATCTGACTTATCTCTAGTGTATTCATAAAAAAAGGAAAAAAAACTGTCTCAGACACAGTAATTCTCCCGGTAATTCTTTTGCGTCTTACCTCACTCTTGCCTCACTAGGCTGCTTCCAACCAAAATAGCATTTCGTGTGCTCTCTGGCAAGTAGTTTTGCTAACTCAAAAAACAGAGCAGCAGCTCAGACTTGCTTGCCTACAGAACTCATCTTGGCGGTTTACAAAGCGCGCCCCTGGTTTCTGGACGATGTGAGAACTGGGGAGAGAAGAGATATGCCAGGGTTAGCTCTCAACCCTGTGAAATGTTTTAGTGATGAGACTTCTACAGAAATGACTTTTGTAACCCCACATTACTGGTAAGGCTATGGAGAGTGTCCTTTGAAAGAATGACAAGGAGCACCTGGCCCCAATAACGGTAGTGCAGGTGTCAGATGTATTAAGAGGTGGTGGGGATTCTGTAGGCGAGTGCAGGTGACTTTATCAGGCAGTGACACCATGATGTTTTGTGCCTGTAGTACTTTTTGGACCATATTTCATTCAGGCAGAATGATTGACAGCCTTATTCTGTGTCTGACTTAGCAGCTGGGATTTGCTCTGACAGCTGAAGGCACATGAGCCTTACCTGGATTGGCAGGCTGCCGAGAAAGAGCTTGGGGGTCCTCCCCACTTTACCCTGTGCAGCCCAGAATCAGGATCAGTGTCTGCGCTTGAGACCCACAGAGGCCACCATCCCCTCTGTCATTTCCCCGTGGAATCACCAAATACAGGCTTTGCTCGAGCTCTTTACCACCTCTACCCAAATTAAAGCAGGAGCTCCGAGGGTATGTCTCCCACTATAAAAGCAGTGTGTTCCCCAAAGGACTCCTAGAAAGAAGTTAAGTCTAAACAGAGCCCACTGGCAGTTCTTGAAACAGGTTCTTTAATAAAAATGACTGACTCATTTATAGTTGATGTTACGCCATCTCTTCTGGAGCATGGTGGTGGTACACACTTATGATCCCAGCACTAGGGAAGCTGAGGGGGACAAGGGCAAGTTTGAAGCCAACCTGTGCTACATAATGCATTGTCTAAAGAAAAAAACCCTAAAAATACCCCAAAAACAACCTCCCAAACACAATAACATACACAATAAGTGTGTATGTATGTGTTCACGTGTGCTCGTGTGTGTGCCTGCACCCATGTATACATGTGTAGTAGCAAAGGGACAAAGGATGCCTTCTTCTGCAATTCACATTATTTTTTGATGCAGGGTTTCTCACTGAACCTGGAGCTCACCAGTTGGCTAGCTGGGTGAATGAATCCCTGGGATTCTCCTGTCTCTTCCTCCCAATGCTGAGATTTCACCATGCCCAGATTTTAACAAGGATGCTGGGTTCTGAACTCAGGCCCTCATACTTGAACAAAAGGCACTTTACCCACTGATCTATCTGAGTCCTGAAAACTTTAAAAACATAGTCTGTATATTTATAAACAAATAAAAGGCATTGATTAGGTTGCATTGTGGCAGAAGTGGAGAATGTTTCCAGTCTCTATACATGGTATGTAGTGTTTGCTGTGACACACTTTGCTCCAATACACACTGACCACAAGCCTTGCCTATAAACACTAGTGTTCCTTAATGGGTCATTTTCTGGCCCACCTTAGGGCAGTCAGAAGTTCTAGGAAGCTGACATGCTCCTTTTCAGGATCCGTTTTCCCATCCAGACTGAGGATAGTGAGTGGTAAATCCCAGCACCCATGCTGCTGGGGTGAGAGTCAACTCTACGCTGACTTTGAGTCCCATAGGGATGGGCATTAGTGCTCACTGTGGGAACTGTACATCTCCATCTCCATCAATTCTTCCTCTCCTCACTGCAATTTCCAGGCCTGTCTCTTCTCTCCTTAATTCTCCCACCCAGATCAATGTCTGGGAGCAAAACTGACTCCACCCTTGGTCTCATCCACTACCAGTGGTGAGAAGAAAATAAAGCCATGGCCAGGACATGAATTTTCTAAGCTCAGCCTAGTTCAGTGGGATACTATTGGGAAGCTCTTCAAATCTGAAAAAACAGATTTGAATAAATCATCATACCAAAGGACCGCATGAGTACGAAGCCAGTGTCTTTAGTGAGGTATCTCTTAGCTGGCATTGGTCAAGTCACAGAGGGACACAGACTGTTGATTTGCTATACTACTTTGTTTTGTCCTTCAGGTTTCAGTCACAAGGACTTAGAAGGAGTTGCTTCGAGGGAGCAGGCAAACTCTGGATGATTTCCGGGGACTGTCTGGAGGAACCCACTAGTTTCACTTGCTTTTGGCTAATGGCTTTTCCCCAGTAACTTTGGGGATCGCTCAGCGACACAGCAGAGCTTAACTACATATCGTACCTGTGATGTGTGACCTTTTAGTAATGATGTCTTAAGGGTTTTGCTTGTTTGTAATGTGACTTGGATACAGCATTGCTAAGACTAAACTAGTTGAAGTCTTTTATTTGAGCCTATCCCAGAATCTATTAGGTAAACTTTGACTTCAGAAGGCTAAACACTCCGCCCCAGAGAATGCTATTGTTACTGTTTCCTAAGCATGTGTCTTACGGAGGGCCCTAAAGTTTGATCATACAAATACAGACCACTAGTTATTGTGTTCTTCCTTATTTCCGATCACCTTTCCCCATGCCTTCAGCAATCCCACTTCTTTTATAAAATTCATTGTTGTTACATGTGTGTGTCTGTTCCTATGTGAGCTTTTGTATCCTACATATGTACAGGAGCCCCTGGAGCCAGGAAGGGACAACTAATTCCCTGAAACTGGAGTTACAGCTTGTTGTGTGGTACAGTGTGGGTACTGGGAACAAACCAGGGTCTCCACATGAACAGAAAGCACTCTTAACCACCGAGTCATCTCTTTGGCTTCTCTATCCTGCTTGTCGAACTCATAAATATTCCTAGACCTTGTCCCTGACGAAACATATTTGAGATTCATATCCCATCCCCACATAATTGGTGGTTGGTGATTAAACTCTTCTTTTGCAATACTCACTAGTTTAGTGATTGCCGTCCTGCAAGGCATGCAAGAGACTAATATGTGAACCATCCTCCTGGCTTGCTCAAGGTTGATGATGCTCACTAGACTCAGGCAAACTCTTTTGGGGAGAGGCCAAGCAAGGCTGTGCTCCATCCTGCAGTAGTAACAGCACTGGGCACGACTGTTGCATGTTGCGAACTCCTTCCCTCGATCAGCTTGAGACAGCTATTCTAAATCCCGCTCATGATGTCATTTGAATAAGCACTATGCTCATGTGCTAAGATGATCTAAACAGGGATTATTCAACCAAAGGTAGAGCCATCCCTGTGTTCCCGTTCTGTCCCCAGCTCTGTTCTCCAGAAGCATGCAGGTGTCAGCTCCCCCTGTACTTGTGAAGATGACTTTAGCCATCATCTTGATGGTTCAAAAGGAAAACTGCTGTGTGTAAGCCAACTTCTTTTGCTTATTTTCGCTCTTTTTTAAAAATTATTTTTTAAGTTAGTATATAAAATAATAGATTTTCTCAAGCATCTTCACACATACAAGCTACCACACTTCATCCAAGGCATCTTCACACATACAAGCTACCACACTTCATCCAAGGCATCTTCACACATACAAGCTACCACACTTCATTCTCATTCATTCTCCTGTTGTGCTCCTCTGTGCTCTAACTCTAATCCAGCTGTTCTCCCTCCAGTAAGACTCAGTAACTGCATCCTTATTACCTTTACTTCATTACTGTGGTCGTTTGAATGTCATTACCCCCATAAGCTCATAGGAAGAGGCACTATTCAGAGGTGTAGCTTTACTGGAGAGAGTATGGCCTTGGTAGAGGAAGTGTGTCTCTGAAGGAGGTGGTGTTCTATGCTCAGGATACTGCCCAGAGTCTCAGTTAACATCCTGATGCTTGTAAGATGTAGGACACTCAGCTGCTTCTCCAGACCATGTTTTCCTGCACTCTGCCATGCTCTCCACTATGATGATAGTGGACTGAACCTCTAAAACTGTAAGTGAGCCACCCCATTAAATGTTTGCTTTATAAGAGTTGCTATGGTCATGGTGTCTCTTCACAGAAATAGAAACCCTAACTAAGGCAATTACGCTCTTCATTTCTCACCTTGTTGGGCCAACTTTAGTTTCTGAGGTTCCTTATTCTTTGAGGATGGGTTGGAATGCAGGTATGATGAGCTGTCATTCCTTTACCTGGGTTTGGCTGTGCATGACTCTGTTATAGACACTGACTTTGAATATGTAAGCTGCTATGATACAAGAAAACACCATGCTGGGTCTGTAGGAGTGGATGTTGGCTGCTGCTTACATCCAGCAAGCAGTAGATTCTACTGGTGACCTGAATGAGCTCAGAAGAAGACCCCAAACTTCAAATAAGACCTAGTGAATCCCAGCCAATGCCTTGTATGTTAGTCATTGTCTTAGGGTTTCTATGGCTGTGAAGAGGCACCATGACCATGACAATTCTTACACAGGAAAACATTTAATTAAGGAGGTGGCTTACAGTTCAAAGGTTCAACCCATTGTTATCTTAGTGAGGAGCATGGCGGCCTGCAGGCAGACATGGTGCTGGCTACATATTGATCAGAAGGCAGTAGGAAGTGAACCGTCACATTGAATAAAGCTTAAGAAAAAGTGACCTCAAAGCCAACCCACAGTGTCACACTTCCTTCACCAAGGCCACACCTCCCTATGAGTTTATGGGGATCAATGTCATTCAAACTACCACAGTCTCTTTCCTCATCATTATGACAACCTAATGAAGGAAAGATTTATTTTGGCTCACAATATGTCCGTGGCTTTCAGTGCCACTGAGTCTGGGTCCATGGTGAGACAGAACATGGAAGGAAGTGCTTGCAGGAAAAGGCTGATGGCGGATAGGACACAAAGAAAGGGATACAGGAAGGAGCCAGGGACAAGATACCTCTAAGTATCTGCTCACAAAGAACTGTTCATTTCCAGTGCCTTTCAGGATGAGGCCATTGGGTGGAGGCCTAGGCTTTGCCATGTGAGCCCCAGTTCCTATTCACATCATAGTACTTTGATACCAACCTCACAAGATGCCAGGCTGACCTCTTCCTGAGGAGACTCAGAAATAGGAAGTTTATGCTGTTTAAAGCTACCTCTGTGGTAATGTTTTCACAGCAAAAGAAAACTGTTTCAAGTATAGTCATTTAGCACACAATGATGGATAGATGGCGGCCTGTATGTGTGATAGTAGTCTCCAGATTCTGTCGTCTAGTGACATCATTGCCTCCCTAGTGTGTGTAAACACACCCTATGCTGTCTGCATGATGATAAACTTACTTAATCACACATTTCTCAGAATGTCTCCCAGGGGGCAGTGATGCAGGGCTATCATATTGGGGAAACACTTATTTTTCTATTTGTCTATAGACCTGCCCCACTTAGAAACCTATTTGAAATAGTTCAAGCAAGTCTTTTAACTCTCCTTTGAGCAGATACCTGCATTATTTCGTGAGTCTTTTCTAAAAATGCGTATGTTTTATGATTGAAGTTCAGCGCCACGGTGCTTGGCAGCGGACACAGGTCACACTCTCTCAGATAAGCAATGCCGTGACAGCTGGGGGAGTCTGAAAGGAATCTAGTAAAAAGGAGTTTCCTGTCTTTAATGGTTGGGTTGCTGTGTGAAGATTAAGTCAATGAAGACTCTTAAAGATTAAGATAATTTCCAAGGCATTGCTTAATCAAATTCTTCCATGATATGGTTAGAATATGTAAAGAACATTTTCTTCTCTACGAAAGCCATGTCAGAAACCTCAGGACTTTGATGAGCCAGTTTTTCTCTGACTTCTTCCCCTTTCCTCTGGTAGGTAGACAGGTCTTCTAACCCAGTTTTCCAAAGGTTCAGTTGGCTGTGGCTGCCACTTTTGGCCAATGATACATGCTTTTCCCAGAGCCATGGAGGCACAGTAACCTCCTACCAAGACTGCTATACTGTCTCTTGTCTAAGCTGGAAACAGATTATTTAAGTTCTAATGGATGTTAGAACCTCGTCCTGGAAGGATGCTGTTCTCAGAATCACCCATGGAAGCCTGTATCCAATAAGGAGAGAGAGAAAGAAACTCTTGTATCAAGCTACTGAAATTCAAGGGTGCTTTCTTTCAGGTAAGAGCTGAAATATATATATGCATGTGTGTGTATATATATGTGTGTGTGTATGTATCTCTCAAACTTGTCTCAAACTCACTATATGGTTGAGAATAACCATGAACTTCTGATCATCCTGCTTCCACTTTCCCAGCACTATATTATAAGCATATATAAGCATATTGCCATATACAGCTTGTGCAGTACTGGGATCAAACCCAGGGCTTTGCACATACTAGTCAAGCATTCTACCAACTTAGCTACATCCCCAGACCCCAGGGTCTCTTTGAAGTGCAAGATCACCTTACACCAGTGACACAATACAATCTGTTGCAAACCCCTGCATGAGTTATGCAACACACACAGGACCATGCTCAAAGTACATTCTCAGCAAAATCTATGTGTTGGGCTCCAGGATTAAAAAAAATATGATGATGCTTAACTTAGTTCTGAGTAAAGCCATGATCTCTTATGGTATGGTATAGTTACAAATAAATTATATACACATTTTTCAATACTTTTTGTTCTCTTCTTGCATTTCACACTTATATTCCATTTCCCTATAAGAAATCTTGGAAATTCAATATAAAGAATAGGGACGCCTTTCCAACTCTAAACTCTTTTATTTTTATTTTCAGAGTTGTTAACTTGCTTCAGCACCAACCAAGCACCTTTGACATCAGTTGCTTCAGTGGGTGGACAGTTTCTACTCAGCAGGATTTGTGCATTTTCCTGCCAGCCTGTGAGTTCTAGGCAGTCAGGAGCCATAATCTTCCCTTCATATAAATTGCTTGTGA
This sequence comes from Ellobius talpinus, assembly GCA_001685095.1. Lineage (NCBI taxonomy): Eukaryota > Metazoa > Chordata > Mammalia > Rodentia > Cricetidae > Ellobius > Ellobius talpinus. Next base: position 38,219 of record LOJH01005085.1, read on the forward strand.
ATAGTTTCCCACTGAATACACAAATAATTCAATAAAAGGACCCATTTGCTTTTTATAGGCACATATATGTGCATGTAACTTGCATGAAGAAATGTGTTTTAAATCCAGTCAACTAGTGATAATAAAAATCCAGCTAAACATCATTCTTGATTCTAAGTTCAAATGTGGAAATACAAGCCTGAAATCCCAGATCTGGGGAAACTAAGGCAGAGGGTGAGGAGTTTCAGGTCAGCCTAGTGTTGTATAGCTATCTCTACTGAGTTGAAATATCCTCTCCGGGTGTGTGTGTGTGTGTGTGTGTGTGTGTGTGTGTGTGTGTGTATTCTTCAGTGAAGAAGGATGCTAAAACAAACAAACAACAACAACAGGAAAAAACCCCCACACTAGCTCAGAATTGAGTGTAATAAAAGGTTATTTATTTAGAGGTAGACTCACAGATCACAGTCCTCTGATGGACCGGGGAACAGCAACCAAATCCCGCAGCCGGAAAAGAGGCGGGAAGCGCGCTTTACATCAGCATATATAGTATAAGAGGCCACGCCCAAGTGGGTGGGTAA
>LOJH01005086.1:3084-19259 GCA_001685095.1 Ellobius talpinus
TCTTTTTCTTTCTTTTTTTCAGATGGGTCTCACCATGTAGCCCTGACTGTCCTGGAACTTGCTATGTAGACCAGGCTAGCCTCTAACTCACAGAGACCTGCTTGCTTCTACTGGCATGGAAGGCATGCACCACCATGTTTTGCTAATCTAGCATCTTTTATCAGACATTTCTTGTGTGTATGTTCATTGATTAGTTGGTTGGTCTCTGATGGGGTCTCTTGTAGCTCAGGCTGGCCTCAAACTTCCTATACAGGCAAGGATGCCCTTGAACTCCCGATCCTCCTGCCTTTACCCCCTAAGTGCTTGGGATTTCAGGCATGTGCTACCATTCCCAGCCTTTCAGACATGCATGTTATAAACCTTTGCTCTTCAATTCCTCCCCTCCCTCCTTCCTTTCCCCTTTCTCCCTCTCTTGTCTTCTCTGTTCCCAGTATTAGGAACCCAGGGTCTCACACATGCTAATAAGCAAACATTTTCCCATTGAGCTGCACCCACAAAATGTAATTTTGATATAAAGTTAGTTAACATTTCAAAACCACAGCTTTTATGTACTATTTGAAGAACTTTCCACTTTAATATGATACCCTCTCATGTTTAAAGAATAAAAGCACTTAATTTGAAGTTATTTTAAACTCGCCTGTAGGTCAGAGCTGCATCCTTACCTTACCCTTCGCACAGTTGCAGCCCCCGTTTGTCACATGTGTCCCTTTGTTCTTCTCACTACATGTGTAGTTTTTCCAAAGCATTCTATGTGAGCTACAGACACCATGCCTCAAACAGTTTCTTCCACAGTCACCACGTCCGTTGAGCTTTCTGTCCTCCGGCTCTGTGGCCTGGTCTTGGGTCTGCATGTGCAGCCCCTAGGCATCAGCATCACCAGGTTATCATGTCAGTCCGGGCTGGCTTCACAATCTGTCTACCAGGCACCATCCTCCAGGATGGGCCGGGTCTCTGCAGTTCCACAGAGTCCTGTTGTTCTGCCTTCACATCTGTCCTGGTGAGTAGGGGGTTCGAACGCCTGTTTAACAGTACTATTGACCGTTTGACACTGCCTAGGGTAGTTTTGAGAAGGGCTCTGCCAGGTGAAGCCAGTGTCCCTGCTTGAGGACACAGCAGGTCTCCCCTGTCTAGGCAGCCTCCCTTTTTGTGGTGGTTGCTTTTCGTTATTGCAGGAGTGACTGCTAACACCACAACACCTAAAGTTATAGCCAGCAGCCTGTGTGGTAGAGTTTTCTTCCCACTGACATTGCCTGCTGATTATTCTCTTCCTTCATCTGTTGCTGTGATTTATCATGTACATTTCTATTGTGTGTGGGGGGGTTCGAGACAGGGTTTCCCTGTGTAGTCCTGGCTGGCCTGGAACTCTCTCCATAGAGCAGGCTTGCCTGGAGATCAGCTTGTCTCTGCCTTGAGTGAGTGCTGGGACTAAAGGCAGGAACTACCATGCCTGGCTGTTTACCGTATTTTTTAAAAGCATTTTTCTTACTGCCTTATTCAGCAAAAACATTCCAGGTTCATTTTATCCCTCCTGATAACTATCCCAGAATTAGTTGTTTTTTAACTTTTAGTGGGGACCAGTTTCCCATCTTCTACCTTCCACCCTCTTCCCTTTGTCCCTTTTTCCTTTTCTTTCTTCCTCTCTCCCTTTCTTCCCCCCTTCTTCCCTTTTCCTTTCTTCTCTGTTCTTTTCCTCTCTCTCCCTTCCCTCTCCCTTTCCTTCCCTTTTTCTTCTTGTATCTGCCCACCTCGCCATGCTCAAGGGATATCTAGAAATGAAGATCTTGGGGCTGGGTTTATGCACTACTGTTGAGCTTGCTCAATAGTAGTGTTCTGTTTGTCTGTCATCTGTCTGTCTGTCTGTCTCCCCTTTTAGCAATCAGACCAGCCTAGGGGAGGGGTGGGAGATGAACAACAAACTCATGAATTGGAGCTGTTGTTTCCAAAGCCTCCTAATGATGGGGTTTCCTCTCTCCTAGAACTCACTATGTAGACCAGGCTGGCCTCAAATGTACAGAAATCCTCCTGCTCTACCTCCTGAGTGCTGGAATATAAAGGCCTCTAAGCCTGGCCTCTAAGTTACCTATTAAAGGTGCATTCCTGTTTGAGTGTGGCCTGGCCCTGGGTTCTGGGTTCATACTTTCCCTGCCACTTTGTCACTTACTATTGAGAGGGACATTTTATACACCACCCCATGCCAGAGTCCCCTTTAGTGCCTGGTCAGGTCTGTGAACTGTAGGGACTTAGTTCAGGCTTTTTGTTCCCTTCACTCTTGACCTTGGCCTGACCTTGGCCTCATTTTCAAGTACTGTTAAATCAAGGTGCCAACTGCCTCTCACAAGGGCAGTCTGGACTCTAGATGGCATGGACTCCTTCCATCCAGCTGTGGCCATCTGATGTCCCAGTTTTTCTCAGAGTGCTACGCAATCCTCCATTACATTTATTCCTGGAAATCCATTTCTTATTTTGATTACATGATGTTTAAGCTTCTCTGTAGTTGTGTGTTGCTCTTGATAATATATAGAAACAAATTAGGTGACACATTTTCTGATTTACTCTGTTGGTTTACCTGCAGTGTCTTTTGGGTTGTCTGTATATAATCATGTCCTCTGCTAAGCCTGACTCATTCCTGCCTGCCCCCCCTTCCTTCCTCTCCCTCCAATCCAGGGCCTTAGGATTGTAGGCAAGAACTCCATCACTGAGCCACACACAAATTTACTTGTTTACGTATTTATTTACTTTCTTCAATCTTTTTAAAGACAAGTATTCAGTATGTATCCCAGGCTAGCTTACTTGTGATCCTTCTGCCCCAACCTCCCAACTCTGGTAATTACAGGTATATGGTACCACATTTAGCTTGCTCTTTTCCTTATTGTTTCTTTTCCTCCTTTTTTTACCCCTTTTTAACAGTGTAACCTTGAACTCACAGTGAAGCTGAGGTTGACCTTGAACTTGTGATTTTTTCCTTCACCTAAGTGTTGGTATTTCAGGCATGCATCATCACACCTGATTTAGGTGGTGATAAAGACCGAGCTCAGGGCTTTGTGCATGCTAAGCAAGCCCTCTGCCATCTCAGCCCCAGCTCCAGCCCATGATTTTATTTATTTATTTATTTTTTGTTTTTCAAGACAGGGTTTCTCTGTAGGTTTGTGGCCTGTCCCAGAACTAGCTCATGTAGACCTCATGGCCTCGAACTCATAAAGGCCTTTGGCTCCCGAGTGCTGGGATTAAAGACGTGCACCACCACTGCCCGGCTAATGATTTTATTTCTAGTGATAACCTTTGTGTTCCTTTTCTTGCCTCTTGGCATTATTAGCTGGGATTTCTTGTTCCTTCTCGTTCCCAATTCAGGAAAAGCTTTTGATACATCAGACCCATTGTCCGGTGCCGTTCTAGGCTTGCTGTGGTTTTGCTGTTTTGTTTTTATCAAATTAAGGCTATTTCTCTTTTTTCCCCTTGACTTAAGGTTTTTTTCCCAAAAAAAATAAGTTAAAAATTGACGAAAGCTTTTTGTTTTCCCTCACCATAGCCTCTCGCCATTGTCTTAGTTTTCTGTTGTTGTGATAAGATACCATGGTAGCTAAGGTGGGACTTACAGTTCCAGAGGTAGACCCTATTATAGCTGGGCTTGGGGGTGAGCATGGCAGGCAGCAGGTGGCCATGGGGACAGGAAATGAAGAGTTCACATCTTCAACCACAAGCACGTAGAAGCTGAAAGAGCAAGCTGGAAGTGTGGCAAAGCTACAGACCCTTAAAGCCTGCCCCCTGTGATGGACTTCCAGCAAGGCCACTGAAGTGTTCAAATACTTGAACACTTGAGCCTGGGGAACATTCTCATTCAGACCATCACACTGCTTAATGTTGGCCTGCACTGGGCAACCTTAGATCTGAGCATCCTAGAGGGCACATTGCAAAATGAAGGTCAGACTGTGTCACTGAGTAGTGCGATCTTAAGGGACCACTGTCCTGTACGCAGCTTCTGTGGATAAGGCATTTTTATAAAGAATACAGCTGTGTGTGAGTTTCCTCTTGTGTTTTGTTCATTTATTTACTTTATTGTTGTTTTTGAGGCAGGGTTTCACTACATAGCTCCTAGCTGTCCCAAAACTTGCTATGTAAACCAAGCTGGCCTCGGAACTCACAGGGATCTGCCTGCCTCTTCCCCCAGGAAGAGATTAAAGACGTGCAATGCCATGGCTTGTCTTGTACTGTTAATTTTGTATTCCTGGGATGAAATCACCCTAGCTGTGGGGTCTCACTCAAATTCAAGACCAACCTGAGCTACAGAGTGAGACTTGCTCACAAAAACAAGGGAGTGGAAAGATGGCTCTGCAATCGGTGACCTTGCTGCCCTTCCAGAGGACCCAGGTTGGGTTTCAAGTCCACACATGGTGGTTCACAATCATCTGTGACTACAGTTCCATGGGACTCCACACCCTCTGCCCCCAGGTGTGTACATAGTGCACACATAGACATACAGGCAAACACTCATGCACATAAAATTTTTTAATATAATAAAAATCCCTACACTATAAAAAAAAGACAGTAAGATAGGTATGGAGGCACACGTCTTTAATTTCATCAATTGGAAAGAAGAAGCAGGTGGATCTCTGTGAATTCAAGGCCAGCCTGGTCTGCATAGTAAATTCAGGCCAACTAGGGCTAAACAGTGAGACTTTGTCTCAAAGAAACAAAAACTATAACAACAAAGAGTATTAGCAATAGGAAGTTGGCACTTTGCCCACACAAATCTCTGTTAGTTACATTTAGGTTGTGACAGAACTTTCGTGGCTTTTTAAGGGAGGAATCCACTTAGCTCACGGGTTCCCGGGATCAGTCCATCATGGCAGGAAGGGACATTTGACTTCATGGCACACAGGAAACAGAGAAAGGCCTCAGTCTGTCGAGCGCTGAAATTACAGGTGGAAGTCATTACCCCTGCTGCCAGTATTTCAGAGACCTTTGAGACTCTTTTGCAGGAGCGAGATTGTCCCTTGCTTTCCCATAAGGCTCCACTCTGTGTTTGCTGTCAAGGTTTGGTATCGGTCACAGAGAAGATCAAGGATTACTTTTTTCTCTAATGTGTTTGATTAAACATCCAGAAGAGGTATGTAGAGTCTCTGCACCCTTCACAGGGAGGTTGGTGTCCAGACGAATTGTCTTTGCAACAGGACAACTCAGTTTCTACTTCCTGTGTCAGTTTGGTAAGTTGCGTTTTTCTTTTTCTTTCTTTCTTTTTTTTTGGTTTCTTGAGACAGGGTTTCCTTTAGAACTAGTTCTATAGACCAGGCTGCCTGCCTCTGCCTCCCAAGTGCTGGGATTAAAGGTGTGCGCCACCACCGCCCAGCATAAATTGAATCTTTTAATAGACTTTCCAGAGACATCTATGTTCACTTTTACTGGAATGAAGTTCCACGTGTTCTCAAGAGCTTAATGTCTGTTACAGTCCTATTACTGTGTCTGTCCTATAGCCTGTGGACACACCATGCAGAGACCATAGGTGGCCATTAGTTCGGATTTATGTTATTCAGCTCTTCTTGAACTCTCCCCTGCACAGAATCTGTTTTTAGCCTAACCTTTTTGTATCGGTGTCTCTTCTAATGTGAGTGGGGTGGGGGCAGGGCTTGTGCATGTGCCATGGCTCATGTGTAGAGATCAAAAGACAACCTGTAGAAGTTGGTTTTCTCCTGGGGATCAAACTCGGGTTGTCCATCTTGGCAGCAGGCACCTTTACCCACTCAGTCATCTCGTGAGCCCTGCATGTTTATCTGTTTTTAAGATAGGATGGATCTCACTGTTAGTTTTAACTTATCTGGAACTCACTATGTAAATCAGGCCGGCCTGGATCTCCCAAAGATCCATTTGCCTGTTGGAATTAAAGGCATCTACTTCTGTGCTTGGCTTGCTACATTATGTATGTTTTAGTATCAGTTTACAAAGCCAAAAATTAGGGGTTAGAGAGATGGCTCAATGGTTAAGCACATAGGTATTCTTCTAGAGGACCCAGGTTCAATTCCCAAAATCCACATGATAGCTCACAATCATCCATAATTCCAGCTCCAGGGGTCCAGGCATATACATGATGCACTGACATAGATGTTGGCAAAACAATTATAAAACAATTAAAAAAACTTAAACCCAAAATAAATGAAATAAAATCATCTCCATACTGGCCTGTGAGTGAGCCATCCTGCTTTGGGATGGAGCCTGGTGCTCCCACATTACCCTGAATGCCAGGCGGGGCTCCACATGGTGCCAGATCCTTACCACAGCATATTCTGCTGCTCTCTGTTGTCTTTATTGTCATCCCCATACATATCTTTTAATATACATGACCCCTGCCTCCATGGCTCTGGGTTATGACCTTGCTTGATTTTTCAGGCGCGTTCAGAATTAGACTCATCTTAGCCATCTGAGTCCTGTGTGGTCCTGGAGTGTACTCTGCCCTCCTCCTCTCTCTGGAGTCTGTGGAGACTTGCCTGCTGCCCTATTTAGTTCCAAATGTGCTGAGAGGCGGTTGCATGGCCTGCCTTATAAGCTGCACCCAGGCTCAAGGCAGAGCTGGGAGTTCTTCCAGGCCGGCCTGGTCTTGGGCGGGCACGGAAGCAGTGTATGACTCTTGAGTTCCTGCTGCTGTCTTGCTGGCTGTATGGGGTGCATGTTAATCCCAGGCTTGTTTTCCTGTAAGTCGGGCAGTGTTTCTTTTCATTGATGCCTTCTGGTCTGACGTTTGCAGAGTACCCAGCTCTCTTCTGTGTACCTGTACCTGCCTCTTGTTTTCAAGATGCCTTTTATCTCATGAAGAGCAGGCAATCTTGGGATGCCCGCCTGGGCCGGCCATCCTTTCCCCTCCATCTCCTGGATACCCCAGCTCCTGGGTTTGAGTTGTTGGAGTACATGGCCCATTCGCATTTCTGGTAAACAACCTGCTTGTTAGGGTTTAGTTCATACAGACCCTGACCCCTGCTGTGCTTGCCTTCCTTCCTTCCTTCCTTTTTTTTTAATTTTCCTACTCTTTTGCATTAATCAAGTATCCTGTTTTCTGTGAATAAGACCTATGTGTTTTTTATGGTGTCCTTCTAAGGACAAATGATTTCAGCATCTTTGCATTAGTGTTTTATAAACTTTGGGGCTTTTACCACCTGACTTGCATCACAAAGCATTTCTGCCCAGGAGCCTCCCACACCTGTTGCTCTGTCGCTGCCCTGCTGTGTCTTAATCCTGTGGGCAGCTTGTTGTTGTACACGCCTTTAATCCCAGCACGCAGGAGGCAGAGACAGACCTGCCCAGGGCCACTTTCCTTCCAAGGGGCTTGTGTTCCAACCACTGTTGGCTCTCTGGCACTCGTCTTGAACACAGTGGCCTTCTTTCCTTCTTCCCTCTGGAGCATGATTGCTACCAGTGCTGCCTGCTCCTGAGGCCCAGGCTCTCCATGTGTCTCCTATTCTAGTTTGTCTGTCTATTTTTTTTGATTAAAAATTGTTTATTTTATGCGTATGAGTGTTTTGCCTGCATGAATGTCTGTGCGCCACGTGTATGCAGTGCCCATGGAGGCCAGAAGAGGGTGCCCCCGGAACTGGAGTTACAGAGGGTTGTGGGCTGCCATGTGGGTGTGGAAATTGAAGCAGTGTCCTGTGTGAGCAGTCAGTGCTCTTTGACCACCGACCTCTTCAGCCGCTGTTCTCTGCCATTTTTGTTTCTTCTTTCGTTTCCTTCCTACATCTGAGTATTACGCATTGAATTATTTTCTAGTTCACGAATCTTATCTGCTCTGTGTAATTCTTCCCCCAAATCACCCTTCTGGATTCAGGATTTTAGTTACTGCTGTCTTTTATTTCCTATTGATTTTGGTTTTCTTTGAGGCTCCCAGTTTTATTCCCCACTCCCTCCTACATTGACAGCAGAGATCTTAAAGTCTGCATCTGCTAATTGTCAGATCTAATGTCTTTTTGTAAATCGATTGGTTTTTTTTTCTCATTTGGTCTGCATCTAATAGTTTTGCTGCTGTTTTCTGGTCTTCCTAGTATTGTTTCCTTGATAGCTGGGCATTACTTAAAAACATTTTAGAAGCCCGAACAGCTGTTCCAAGGAGGGCCTGGGCACTGGTCCTCCCAGACTGTGGTGAGAGGCCCTGTGTGGGCCCAGCACAGGCTGTGTTCTGAGCCCCAGGCTCAACCATAGCTGTTCTGGGTGGAAGCTGGAAGCTGGAACTGCCTTGGCAGGCTCTGAGATCTAGTCTGCCTCCCAGGACAGAAACCACCAAGCCGTGTCTTGGCTGTTGTTTTTCGGAGTCTTGTCCTGCATACTTGCTATTTAGTATTCTACAGAGACACCCAAGGATAGTGTAGCATGGTGCTCAGAATTCCACCCCTGAGTCCTGTGCCTCCCCAAGTCTCCCTACCCTGTCCCTCGTGCCCCACCATGCTCTGTCCTTTTCTCTGGAGTCCCAGTCCTAATCCTGCTAATCCTGGCCACTGAAGACCCCCCTTTTTTTTTAAAGCACAGATCTTACAGTTGCTCTCCACAAAGAAGTTCTTGCCCTGGTGACTCTGTAGCTGAAGCAAGGTCTCCGGGGTGAATTATTTGCTTCCTGATCTGTTCCCTGGGGCACCCATAGGTACCCCATTCTAGGTGTTTTTCCAAGCTCAAGGTGTATGTGTGTATATGTACATAAGTGTGAGGTATTAGCTAAGCCCTGTGCCTGGCTTTAACTCATTAAGTGTACTGGGGTTACCGCCACTCAGAGAAATCTTTACTTTGGTCTATGCCCTTTGTGTGACCAGGGCCTGTTCTCTCTGCGTCACTTGTCAAGGAAGACACATCCTATCCTGTGTGAGGGTGGTATTGTGTGTCTCTGAGGTGTCATTGGGTGAAGTGGAAAAATTCATAGCAGGATAGCAAGAAGGAATGGACAAGCTTGGCTTTCAGGAGGAACATTGGCCAGGACCATGGGTATGAAGGCTACACCAAACAATAAACATGGGGGGACCAGGTCACTCATGGGAGCCACAGGGGTCTTCAAAACCCAGGAGGCTATTTAGATCCAGAAGCCTGGTCACTGGGTCTGACATGACACCCCTTGTGTACCCTCACTGCTTAAGTCTCTCTGGCAGTGGAACATAATGAGTCCAGAGACCATAGGCCTCTCTGTCCTACACCTAGGAGCCCACGTCAGCCATGAATATGTGTGCATCCCCTGGTCCCACACCCACTGTCCTCCGGGTTTCCCTACCCAGCTTGTGTTCTTGTGTATCCAACTTGCCATATTACCCTGGATCTGGTTTGGATTTGGTCCACATTTTGGCATCTGTGAAGTGGGTATGTCCAGGCAATGTTGGTGGCATGACTGACCTTTGTCACAGAGAGCCCCTCCTGGCAATTAGAGTTATTATTTACTCCCCTTTTGCAAGGCCCCGGAAGCTGTGGAAGGGAAACTGCTTCAGGAAAAGCCCAAGTGTGTGGGGCCCTTACAGGATGACAGGCCACCGACTAGCCAGTGGAGCTGAGTATGTAGCTTGGCTGGGCCAGCCAGCAGAGAGCCAGCGGAGTCATAGAGCCCACCCTCAGCACTGAGTGAAGAGGACATCTGTGACCTTACAGACTAGCATTCAGCTGGCCTAGGCCCTGGCCATCAGGAAGTTCCTGAGTTAGGCCTGGGTGGTGTTACGCAGGAAGTGTGTGTTTGGTGGGGGTGTGGGGCACAATCTTCCTCTGTGGAAGATCAGGGCATTTGTGGGGTTCCTTTTGCCTGGGTGCACAGGGTAGTACCTCCCACACCCTGGTTTCCAGCCTTCACTCACCAAGGTCTGGTGTCTGTTACAGCCTGCTCACCTCCCAACTGTGAGGCCTCTCCTCCGGACTTCCTGCTCCTCATCCCTATAAACCTGTTCCTAAGGTTACTGTGTTCAGGTGGATGTCCTTTATGAATATGACCCCTTCACTACCAGACTCTGGTTCGTGCCAAGCTGGGGCATGCAGGGGTAGATGATGGCTTCTCCTGATTTTCTGCTTTGAGAATCCATGGGACTGCTTTTCAAGGTAACTCTCATTTGCACTCTCACTGACAATGCAGGGGCTCCATGTTCCATCTTACTAATTGGTTCTAGGTCCTGACTTCAAAGAACAGGATGATATTCTATTGTGGTTTCAGTTTCATTTTAATAGTTTTTTGAGGCAGGGTTTCTCTGTAGCCTTGGAGCCTGTCCTGGAACTCCCTTTGTAGACCAGGCTGGCCTTGAACTCACAGATCCACCTGTGGCTGCCTCCCCAGTGCTGGGATTAAAGACGTGCGCCACCATTACCCGGCTTCAGTTTCATTTCTTGGCTGAATGTGAAGCCAGCACTCTACCAGTGCACATTCTCATCTAAATCCTCCACGCATCTGCCCGTGTTTTAAACACACGCTCAGTTGCTTTGTTCTTAAAGATTTATTATTTATTTATGCGTTTGGACACTTTTGTCTGGATGCACATCTGCACACCAGACAGGGGCCTTGGAACGCAAGGGACTACAGTTGTGAGCCTCCATGTGTGTGCTGGGAATTGAACTTGGGAACTCTAGAAGAGCAGCCAGTCAGTGTTCTTAACACTGAACCATCTCTCCAGCCCTTGTTTTGTTGTTGTTGTTTTTAAAAGTTGAGTTTTGAGAGGGTTTTCTTTGTCCTTCCCACCTGTAGCCAACTTATTTTGTTACTCTTTCACATAAGTGTTTGCTTGCTTGTTTCTGTTTGTTTTTTTTTTCCCATTTTGAAGAACTGACACTGGTTGTGTAAGGGTTTGTGCTGTCGCGATCATGTCAGAACTCTTACCCAAATCCAAGAACAGGTTTGTCTTGCTGTGTGCTTCCAAAAGTCTCCGGAATTACTTCTGCATTAGAGGAATGAGGGTCCAAATGAGAGTGGCCCTGGTTTTGGTGTGGGGTGACTGTAAAGGGCCTGAAAGTCAGCCAGCTCTGCTGACTGGCTCACACCAGTGGAAGCCTGCAGAGTGCGCTTGTGCAGATCATCTGTGGCAGCTCTGGGAGGAGCCTGTCTGTCTGTCTGTCTGTACCATGTGGTCTCAATGACTGCAGCATTACCAGGAGTCTTCCAGTGTGAGTTGGCATTTTTCTCTCCTCATGGGCTCATTTTTTATCTACTCACAATTAAGAACTAGGGTTCGTTTTCTGATTCTGTATTTTGAGGGGGTGGTGTGTACAACTAGTCTGTGAAGTAGGTAGGAATCCCCTTCCCCAGGCCTCTGTGCAGCTCTCACTGGAGTGGCCATTCACCCACTGGCAGACGTTCCTATCGGCTTGGGACTTCTTGATGGGGTTCCCAGAAATGGCGTTGTTGGCATGCTTCACCCCAAGGGTATCCGTGTAACAGTAGGGGAGCTACTGCTGGGTAGTCTCCTGGGGGCAGACCCTTGGGAGGGAAACAGGCTGTGGGATCTGCCCTCCCCCTCTCCTTTCGCAGGGCCTCACCCCAGCTAAACATGGTCGATACTAAGCTACACCCAAAGTGCTTATTTTCTTTGTTTTGTTTCTAAGACAGGGTCTCATGAGGCTGACCTCAGATCTGTTATGTAGCTGAGGATGACCTCGAACTCCTGATCTTCATGTCTCTGCCAAGTGCTAGGATTCTAGGCCTGAGCCACAATGCCCAGCCTCTTCCTTTTAAATGTGCTTATACCTATATTATAAGGTAGTATTTTGCAGTTGTTTTCAGTATGTTGTTCAGTGACATTAACATATGCACATTTTTCAGCCATCACTAACATCCTGTCCATAGAACTTCCTGACATCTTACCAAACTGACGTGGATTCCCCACTCAAAATATTTTACCTCTTGGTTCCATATGGTTTGACACCTGGGAACCTCACAAAAGTGAAATCCTACAGGTTTGACCTTCTGTGCTCATTTTACTCAGAACCGAGCCCTTCTTGGACAGTTGGGGCCCTATGTGTCTACCACCCAGACTTGGTGCCTCTGGGCCTCAGAGACTTAGCTGGCCTCCTGGGTGACCATGTTAAGAGCCCTGGAATGTAGCCCGCATATCATGTGACCACTAGTATCCAGTTTGCTTCCCTGGTGTGACCTAAAGGGGGTGGGGTGGGTTAATGGTCCCGGGGAAAGGAGCAGAGCCTGAGTGAGGGTCTAGAGGCACCACTGTAACAGGTCTTCCTGCTATGACCAAGAAGGCTACATACACTTCAGTGTCTAGTAGCTCTTCATCGAGACGCTAACTATGCCTCAGCATGCTCTCCCTAGGATGCTCAGCCCTAGAAACCAGAGCCTTGTCACCTGGTCTGGGGAATGGGAAAGCGACATTGATACCACTGGGACCAGTCCCACATGATAGGAGACTTCAGTCTCCTCGTACTGGAGACCAGGATGCAGGTCTTCATGTAATCACAGGCTCTCTCCTCAGCTCACAGTCTTCAGCGTGAGGGTAGGGAGTGGGGCAAACAGGGATGTCGGACTCCCAGCACACCTGGAACAAGTACCAGCCCGGACTCAGTGCCCATTGAGGTCTCCTGGGAATAAAGGTCCAGTCTCCTCTGGGAGTGAGTCTCTGGAGTTTCCCTTAACACCTAGCTGCCTCTTAACGCTGTAGCCTGAGTGGTGACCAAAGCAGCCCATGGGGACCAGGGGCAGGGGCAGAGGCACCCGAAGGAGTTCAGAGTACCTTCGCCAATGAGCTAAGGCTCGGTTTAGTGTATTTTTAGAGACGACAGCATCCAGCACTTGGCAGGGCAGAAATAGAAGAGGTTTTTTGGGGCTCTGGGCTGACAGTCTCTGGCTCTTGGGGAGCCAGGCTGGGGAGGGTGTGCATGTGGAGCGCAAACAACTTCTGTTGAGAAAAACATCTCAAGAGAGCACTGGCTGAGGATGGAGAATTATTTCTGTTGGTGAACACTCTTTATGTAAATGCCACGCACAGCGTTGGCGCTGCTCGTTTGCATGTGTAATCACAGCAGGCGGGGCACAGGGGGCGGGGGGCGGATAATTATGTTTTAAAATACCATCCGGATTGTTTGATGTGTTCCCTCAGTCTCTGGGTAATTCCGGGCTGTAACGATTCTCCACTGGTTGGGAAATGCCACCTAGCCAGCCTGACCAGCAGTTGGTACCAGGCAGGGGTCTGCCTCTTAGCAACTTCATTTTTCTGGCTTTTGTCCTCACTGACTGTCTGCCGACTCTGAGACTTGCTCAGATGCAGGTGGAGACGCTATCCGGAGCTGCAGCAGTGGGCCTGAGGCATCCTGGAGACTCTGCTCTGCCACTCCAGAGGCTGGGGACAGGGTTGAGCCTCACATAGGCTTCCCACCCTGTCTTCTGTTCTCGAACCCCTCCTGCATAGTGATTGACAGTTCCTTAGGGTGTGGGTGGTCACTTCAGAACCCAGATGTTGGCCCTTAGGGATGGATGTCCCAACATCTCCCTCAGGAACAGTGTGTCAAAATGACTTGCACATCATTCCTGTGCCATCTGTCTTCATGGGGCCCCTGCACAGTGGCCCCCTGCTGAGAAGTGCTGAGCATCCCTACTGTGTGGTTATTGTGAGGAGGGACAGGAAGCTAGCCCATCTGGAGCAACCAGGTGTACCTGTGTCTGATCTTGGAGCTGTCTCAGGGCAAGGTCGAAGTCTGAGCCACCTGCATTGAGCCTGCTAGGCTCTAAGCCTGTGGGGCCAACAGATTCTGTCTTAGGGCCAAGTCCTACCTGCACCACACAGACACAGATACAGACATGAACACATACAGACTTATGCATTCGTAGATACAGACACTCAGATACACAAGCACGCATGCATAAATGCGCACAGACGCACACATACACAAACACATACATACACCAATATAGAAACACACAGCAGAGAACAGCTGGCTGGGAACAGGTGGCCCTCTAAGGACCTAACCTGTGCTGGGAACATGGGAGAGAGTAATATGGCATCTGTGGCCTCTGAGCAAGGTGGAGTACATGTTACTGCCAGTCTCTGTGACCTATGGGAACATGGACCAAAGATTAGCCAAAAGGCTAGCCCAAGTGCAAGGCCTCCTGGAATAAGGGGCTGGAGAGGCAGTGCTGAAATGGAGGAACTGAGACAAGACTGCAGGATAGGGGTTAGGACCACCGAGCATCCTATGTCTTGTAGCATAGGGTGCCCAGCAAGTAGTCCTTAATAAGAAGCCTTGGACCAAGCCTTCTGTGACTTGTAAGAGACTGTTCTTGTTCTTCCTGCCTGTTGGATGCTGATGCTGGCTAACTGGTGTCCTGCACTCACCTGTGGACCTGCATCATGGGTGCAGCCTCAGAGTTGCAGGTGCAGAGGAGCTCTTGGGCCCAGCTGCCTGTTCCAGACATGGTTTGCCAGAATATTCCCAGACAACAGGGATGCCAGACTGCTGTCTTTGCTTTTGACAAATATTTAGGAGCACTTCCTTGTAGCGTGCTTAAGATACTCACACCTTCACCTGCCAAGTAGAACTAGTCGTGTCTGGTTACCTCTTGCATGAAGCCACTCTGAAGAGAGCCTGGGGCTCTGTTCTGTTTCCCTCCCTGCCTGTGTTTTCCATGGGTTTTCCTGGCAACGGAGCTGGCAGCCTTACTCTCTGAAGGGTGCAGGCTGCTGAGTTCAAACTCCACCTGCAGCTTCAAGATCTCTTCTGGTTAGGTTGTCTGTATCCTGCTTCCAGAACATGCCCTATGCCCGCCCCCCAGCCCTCCTTCCCACCTAACCAATAGCCAACTGGGTGGAGTCACCCTCTGCAGCCTGTTGCCAGGCCTAGGCAGGCATTCCTCACTGGCTGTCTTTCCGTTCATGCTATCAGGCATCATTGCAGGCCAGGGCTGGATGTGGAGGTGGACACACTGTGTGTTTGGTGTGGAGGGCTGGCCGCCCTGGATTTAGGTTAGCCCCAGACTGATGTGGAGTGTTTCTAACCTGGGCCTTGGGGGGCGTGGTAGGCAGGTGCAGAGCAACCCAGGTTCACCCGAAGACTTCCTCCTAATTGGTTTAGTTCTTTGCCTTAGTACAAGAGAAGCCAGAGCCCGTGCCCCTGGAAAGTCGTTCCTGTGTCCTCATCCGTCGCGACCTGGTAGCGCTGCCTGCCAGCCTCATCAGCCAGATTGGGTACCGCTGCCACCCAAAGCTCTACTCGGAGGGTGACCCTGGAGAGAAACTGGAGCTTGTAGCAGGTGAGGTGGCCCCACCCATCATCGTCACTGTATGCAAATGTCCTATCCATTATTTTTCAGAGCTATGAACAATGCACTCATCATCAATCAGTCAAAAAAGAAAAAAAAGAACATCTTAAATTTCTTCTAATTTCTTTTTAGAAGAATGTGTCATTAAGAGGAGTTATTCAATTGAATTAATTTAGCATTTTAATTGAGTCCCCTGAGCTGGCCAGGCTCCTGATTGGCAGGGGCTATATCCATGATGCATTTTAAATTAGGTCACAGATAGAAGAAGTCATATGTTTACCAGTGTCCCTCCTACCCCACTGTCCAGTCTGTCTGTCTGTCTGAATGGTATCTCACAGTCCGGAGTGGAGTCCAGAAGCCCTCAAGGAAAGAAAGCACCTTTTCAGAAACATCCCTTTAGTGTTGGGGTCCTTGCATGTTGTAATGCAGTATCCAACAAGGTCCAAGTGGGTGGCACCCCGTTGGTCCCCACACTGTTTGCTGGCTTCAACTCAGAGATCCTCTTGCTGCTGTCTCCTGAGTAATGGGATTAAAGGTGTGAGCCACCATATCTGGTCTTTAATTGCTCTGTTTACTTGGGAAGCCCCTAGCAAGTTGGACAGATTCCTCAGCCCTGCCTGAGCCACCCTCTCCTGTTTCTGCCTGATACCCCCCTACTGCCACATCCTGGGTAGCATCTTGAGGTCCACTCTCAGTAGTACAGGAACTCCAAATTCTGTCCAGTTGTCCCCTCTCCTGGAAACCATTGCCTTAGAGACTTTTCCGGTAGGCAATGTGGGATTGCTCCAACCAAGTCCTGGGATACGATAAATTCTTTGGGAGCTAGAGACAGTCTCTCAGACTGCTGTGAAGCCATTTAAGAGGGTAGAATTGTCCCTTGTTGACAGGAAGTTTCTGTCCTCACCTAGGCTATTCTCCCCCTCCCCCAGACAGAGTTTCTCTGTAGCTTTGGAGCCTGTTCTGGAACTAGCTTTTGTAGACCAGGCTG